>PVJO010018199.1:0-37294 GCA_004026905.1 Hystrix cristata | reverse complement strand
GAGATAGACAATGTTGGGGCCGGAGGGCTGGGGGGTCTCAGCACCTTGTGGGTCGAGATCAGGATTCGGGATTTTCATCAAGTGGGCTTTAAGCAGGGGGTGCCATGGGGAAGAGCGGCGGGGACAGAGGGCAGATGGCGGAGGTGAGGAGGGGGACCCCTCAGGCCAGGGCAGGCGCAGCAGACATGGGTAGACTGGAGAAACGCCTGGGATTAAAATCTCTGAGACTTGATGCGCAAGGAAGATCCTTCTAGGGCGGACTCTAGGGTTCGACCAGATAGTAGAACCGCGGACTGACTTCACAGAATGCTTGATTCAGAGGACGCTTAATTCAGTCTTAAGAAGCCTCTGAAAGGTCTGAGTGGAAATGTCACAGAGGTATTTGGATACTATCTTAGTCGCTTTCCTCAACACTGGAACAAAACATCGGACACCCCTTACTGAGAGGAGGAGAGGTTTATTCTGGCTCCTGGTCCAGAAGCTACGGGCTGGCAGAGGCCTGGCTGGAGGAGAGCTATGCAGGGTGCGGCTGCCTGCCGGGATCAGAGAGGGGAGGAGAGAGCCAGGGAGGGAGTTTCGCCCCACCAGGTGGGCTCAGTGACCAGGCTGTCTGACCAGCCCCACCTCCTACCAGCGCATTTAATTGGCTGCTCTCATTTCAATTATCTTCAAAAGCACTGCCTATGAGTGCACGAGGCTTTGGGGGACATCTAGATATAACAGTTTCAGATGCCCTTGTCTGCAGCTCCAGGGAAAGGGCGAGGCGACAGATATTTAATAGAGGATCATAATCACATCACGGATGTATAAACCCAGGGCATTGGATTAGTCTATTTTTTTTGTTACTATAACAAAATACGCAGGGCAGGTTACTTTTATTAGGAAAAAAAGAGGTTTTTTTAGCCCACGGTTTTAGAGGTTGAAAGTCCAGACAGTGTGAGGCAGGTCCTGGCTATGTTGTTTCTTGCCTGGTGCAATGGTGGGAATGGATATAGGATAAGATCACACCTCAAAAATAGGAAGCCAGAGACACTGGGGTCCCATAGACCCTTCCAAAGGCACCCCAATGACCTAAGGACTTCTCATTAGGCACCACCTCTCAAAGGCCCCCACCACACAGAAGACCAACCCTTCAACACATGACTTGGACAAACCACATCAAACCAGGGAGCACGAATTAGATTCTTCACGAGCAGAAGCCAGCGAAGCCAGTGGGAGGGATGTTTCACAGGGAAGGGAGCAGCTCACAGAGCCAAGAGCTGCTGAGATGTCTGCTGAGGCGATGGAAACTGCCTGTGGTCTAACGACACAGCACACGGTCATTAGTAAGCACGATCTGGAGGGACCGACTAGGTGGGGCCAGCCTCGGCAGGGGACCAAGGAAAAGGAAGTGAAAAGATGGAGTCAGTGCACAGAAACTGCTTTCCCAAGAACTCCGACTATGAAGTATTGCACAGAAAGAAGTACAGCTGCAGAGGTAGGTGGGGATCCAGAGAAAGCGTCTTGCCATTGCTTGCAGACACCCGAGTGTGTTTCCACGCCAAGAGAAACGATGGGGCAGAAGGAAGGGGTCACTGATGCCGATCGGGAAGGCCTGGCCAGGTCCTCGGTGCCGGGGGGAGGGGGTGGCCCTGGATAGCTTGAGTCACTACCTTTCCTGTGACGAGGGGGGAAAGAGATGATGCAGCAAGGACCTGGAGCTGCCCAATGGGTAACAGAAAGCAGGCTGGGGCCTGGCACCTCTGCCCTTGTTTTTGTATCTGTCTCCTTTATTACCTTAAAACTCTGGGTCAGATTCCGGCTCGGTGCTGCATGAAGGTGTGTTAGTCATTTAAGGAATGTCTGCCTAAAAACTAGTCATCCAAGGTGGATTTGCTCTGAATGTACCTAGCCTGCCTCACCTTCCTTCAAGACCGAGGACAAGAGTAACTAATTTTCAGGACTTGCAGGGCCATCCTTTTACAGGAGCAATGCCTAGAAGTCTCCAGTCATTGTCCCGAACCTGCAGCTGGATTCCAAGAAAAGCAGAGCCTCACAGACACCCGGTGGAGATGGCACCCCACACCCCAAGTGGAAACAATTATCCCACGACAACGAGACTGCCTCCCAAAGCGGGAGCCATCATCTTGCTATGGGGTCTACATTTCCCCCTCAGCCATATGGGTCTTCCGGAACCTTGAAGAACCAGTCCTGAGATACCAATCAACTAGGCCATGACATGATCTATGTCACCAGCTACGCCACCCCCAACCCCAGCCTCTGCTCCCCTTTGCTGTTAAACCCCAAAGCCCAGGCAGCCCCTCAAGACAGATCCTGGACCTCTTCGTCTATCCTCCCAGCATGGCGATGCTGACTAAAGCCACTTTCCCGCCCTTCCTCATGGTTTGTCCCTCGAGTGGTGTGACAAGGCAGTGGCCGAGCCTGGTCTGTCAGGATCCCTGGAGCTGGGCATTTGCCCTAAAACTATGAGTAACACTGAGCCAAGGTCTGAAAGCGAGCTTGCAGGTTGTGTGGCTGGAAGCTGAAGAATTTGGTTGGTTCAATTTCCTCCATGAAGTGGAAATGAAGTCATGTGCTGGTGTGTGTTTGTGTGTGTGGAAACAGTTCCGAAGGGTCAGCTGAGGGGACGGCTCGGTCATGGGTCCTGCTCTGTGAGTTTCCGCAGAAGGAAGGGGTGGCAGTGGGGGAGGAAGGTGCTTGACCAGTGGTCAGGTCAAGGCTGGGACTTGGCCAGAGGCTGAGCTGAGAAGGCAGCTGACCTGAAGCGGGAGTTGACACAACCGAGGGATACAATGATCTGATCGTCCTGGGAGCTCAGCTGACCCCAAAGGTGAGGACAGAGGACAGAAGGTTCTAGGAAGGGAAAATGACCTGGAGAGAATTGTCCCTGGGATACCAAGCAAGATAAGAAAGCCCAGATGATAATGAAATAAAGCAAACACAGCTGTATTTCTTACAAATCTACCAGCAATGCCACTGATTAGAATGACTGGAACTGCTGGGCATGATGGCACATGCCTGCAATCCCAGCACTCAGAGGCTGAGGCAGGAAGACTGCCACGAGTTCGAGGCCAGCCTGGGTTACACAGCAATTTCGAGGCCAGCCTCAATTATAGAGTGAGAACCTGTCTCAAAAAAAACCAAAACCAAAACCAAAACCAAAAAAAAAACAGGGGCTGGGGATTTAGCTCTGTGGTTAGAGTACTTGCCTAGCAAGCGCAAGGCCCTGAGTTCGATCTCCGGCGCAAAACAAAACAAAACAAAACAAAACGATATAACCCGTAAACCCAAAAACCTGGAATTGGAACTGTATTACAATACTGGTATCACAGAAAGGCTCGCCTGAACTAAATCCAGAGCTTTTTGTTCTGCTGCACGGAATCCACCAACTTAGGAATTTTTTTTTTAATATGAGAGTTATCATTGAAATTCAAGGCATTATTAACAAATGTAATTTTATCACTGGCAATCACTATGTATGCCAAGGCTTAGTTCAAAGTGTTCTGGACAGGCTATATTTACACATCACCCTATCAGGTAACTAACGAATGCTTTCACACGATGAGAAGAATGAAGATGGGGCAGGGGAAACTTAAGAACAAAAATGGAATTTGTTCCTCCAACCAAGCTGTGGTAGGAACTCAGACAACAGGTATTAAAATAACCACCAGGAACAGCCCAGGGAACAGCCCGAGGCCAGATGGTGTCTGCGCCTGGCTTCCCTTTCTCCTCTAACCCGGCCTGGGCCTGTTCATTTCAGCAGGCCAGGGCCAGGATCAGGTTTAAAGCTGAAGAGGAAAGTGGCTGTGGGCGGACTGGCAGAGGACTTTTCACAAGTATGCTTTTTTCTTCTGCCCTTGAATGCTGACTATATTTATTTTAGACAAAGTCAAGAGCTTTCTTCTTCTTTTTTTTTCCCTTCTTTTTCTTTTTGCCTGTAAAACAATACCTCTTCAACCTGGGTGTGGTGGCCTATGTCTGTAATCCTATCACCTGGGAGGCTGAGGCAGGAGGATCTCTGCAAGTTCAAGGGTAGCCTGGGCTGCAGAGTGAGTTCAAGGCCTACCTGAACTGCATAGTAAGACCATGTCTCTCAAAAAAACCCAACGACAATAACAATGACAAAAAACCCCAAACACCCCCCAAAAAAACAAACCCCAAAAACAAAAAAACACACCTCTACAAATGTTCACTGAGTTGGCGATGCTAACATGTGAAATGAGAGTCTTCTTTCATTTCAAATTCAGTGATTTTAGAGTGAATAAGCCATTGAGTTCATCTCTCAGAGGAGGCAGAAAGCAAGACTGAGATGCAAAGATATAGCAAAGAACGATGCTAGCTAGGACTCAGGCTCGCATGACATACAGTTAGCAGGACTTCATTTATGTTTAATAGTGGTGCATAGAGTAAAAGCAATTAATTTGGAATTTAATTCTTGGTCTTTCGGGAGGTACTAACAGTTCAACAGTAGACTATTTCAAAAAGGTGGCTGCAAGTCTACAGTGTCCAGCTGGGGAGAATCCAGGGAAATGGTCCTGGAATGGGATGGAGACTCTGGGAGGGTGCTCAGTGATCACATCTAATTCCCTCGCCAGGAAGAACCGTTATCTAAGCCTGACAGTAGTAACTTACTCTACCTGACACATTATGGGAATGCAATCTAATTTCCTGCTGAAATTTCTCCTGTGGTATCATCAATGGGAGAAGGAAGGAAGAACATAGAGCTGGCCCAGTACCAGCCGCACAGAACTGGCCCCAGGAAGCAGAGATGTGGTGCCTTCTCAGCCTGGGAAGGCAGCAACGCTGGCATCCTGGCTCTTTAAAGGCTGGGAGATGACACCCGGAGGCAGCTCTGAGTGGCGTCCACCAGGAATGACGCTTGGGAACAGCTCCGCTGCGACAGGCTGCGAGTGGTCAGGCCACACGGGTGGCACATGGCCAAGGCCACCGAGACGCTGTGACCATCCCAAATGGACCCGGTGTGGCTCTGGTCACATCTCACACACACACACACACACGCTTCAAAGCAACAGTCCAAATCAGCTGCCACACTCTGGTGTGCACAACCCTCGCCTTGCACACCCACACACACTTCGCTCGCAGGATGCTTCCATGTCTTGTCCATTCACCAAACACTCCACAGGAAGGAGTTGCTGCCGTAACCAAATCCAGTCATGAGGGACTCCTGCCAAGTGGCTGGCCTGTGCTCTTCGAACTGTCCTTGTCGCAAAGCACAAGGGCTACAAAGCGATTTGACTCGTGAGCTAAGACATGCTTCTTCTACAAAGGATGTCGCTGGAACAGCCACTTCAGTACAACCTGAATTAGGCCTGCAAATCGATTAATATCTTATCCATGTTAAGGTTTTGATTTTGATTACTGTACTTGGGTTAGGTAAGAAAGCGTCCTTATTCTTAGGAAAGACACTGAAGGACGCAGGGATAAGTGGCATTAGTCTGCAACTTGCAGATCAGAACAAAAGATGCGGGGGGAGGGAGGGAAAGGGAGATGGAGGGGAAGAAGGGGTGGGAGAGGGTGGGAGAAATGTGGCAAAATAGCAATATTTGAGAGATGCAGGTGAACAGGAATTTTCTTTTACTCTTCTTGCAACTTTTCTATAAATCCGAAATTACATCAAAATAAAATGTTAAAAGAGAGGAAGAAAAACATGCTGCAGAACCCAGGCCAAGTGAATGAGCGGGCTGCACACCTGGGGAATAAAGATGCCACCTGTCACATCTAGCACACAACCCCCAAGGGGGCCAGGGAGCTCTGAATGATGCACAGACCACAGTTACCTGAGCTATGACGTCGGAGATTGAGGCACATCCCACCAGGAAGCTGTATTTGTGTTTTAAGAGAATGCCAGCATGGGTCCACGCCTGCCACAAAGCAAAGAATTTGACATGAGATGCACTGTGGGGATTATACTGCTCCCCGCCATCCTGAGTGACCAGACATCGCTGAAATGCACTTCGGACTTCCAGAGTCTGGGCAGCACAGGGCTAGTGGGTCTGCAACTTGGCCTGGTGGCCAGCTTCACAGATTGTCAGGTGGAATGAAGGACCGCATGTCTTTATTGGGGAACAACATGTGTGTGTGTGTGTGTGTGTGTGTGTGTGTGTATGTATATGTATATATATATATGGTGGGCTCCTTGGGTCTGCAAGCCACACAGGAAGCTGGATAAAGAGCGGAGGAAATGAGATCCCTCTCGGCATAGGCTGCATGCATACAGCAGTGCCTCCTCCTAGAAAGCCTGCTATAGGAGGTCTCTAACCTGGTCCTGATTCCCCGCATCAGGGGAGGTTCCCGGACTGATTAGGGTTCTATCCTTCTGTCCTCAAGTTTGGGCAGGATCTTTGAGGAAAATTAAGAGGAAGGTCTTCCAACAGGACCAGGCAAT
The DNA here is from genome assembly GCA_004026905.1 of Hystrix cristata. Lineage (NCBI taxonomy): Eukaryota > Metazoa > Chordata > Mammalia > Rodentia > Hystricidae > Hystrix > Hystrix cristata. The sequence goes on along the minus strand of PVJO010018199.1, from coordinate 30,888 downwards.
GCCCAGCCCAGGGGACAGCAGGTCTGGAGAAGGTCTGACACTCATGATGGGACCCGCTTAAGGACCACCCTTCTTACCTCTAAGGTAAGGTTTGGACGGACCCAGAAGTAACATTTCATTGGAGCTATGCCCCATCAGACAAGGGCGATTACTCCCTAGGCCTGTGCCAAGACTTCACAGGGAGGCCGCTTCCTCCTCGTCCTCCTCAGCTCAGAGGCCCCGAGGGACCCTGTGTTAAACCAAGGTTACATCTGCTGTCAGCTCCCTGTGGGCTGCCTCTGTCATCTGAAAGCCACCTTGACAATTAGCTCCATGGCATCCAAATATCGTCTCTCCAGCCAACGTATCAGGGCCATGCTGCCTAAGTGTGTGTGTGTGAGTGTGTGTGTGTGTGTGTGTGTGTGTGTGTATGTGTGTGTGTAGGTGGGAGGGAAGGGGACAGATAACCTGTTCTTCATAAATGTTCATTATTTTTTTATTAGCAGTGTCTTACATGTTATATTAGGGTCTTTGGGAGAGTTTATAGATAAAACATGGAAGAAAAGGATACCGAATACAAACGTTCTAGTGCTAGTCAGGTTGAGGATCTGTTATCTGAAATGCTTAGGAATGGAAGAATTTCAGATGTTCAGTTTTTTAACATTTTGGAATATGCGCACATATAAAATGAGGTAACTTGGTTTGGACCCAAATATAAACACAAGCTTCATTTATGTTACACATAGACCCTGAAGACAATTGTACACAGTATTTGAAGTATTTTGTGCGTGAAGCAGGTTCTGCACATGAGGTAGAGTATGGATTTTTCGAGTTATTGTGTCACGTTGGTACTTAGGAAGTTCTGGATTCTGGAGCCTTTAGGATTTGGATTTTTGGAGGAGGAAGGCTGAGTCTGTGCTGTGACTTAGAGGCGGAAGGGCCGCGGAAGACAGAGTATGGAGGAGTCTGCGATTTACTTTTCCCAGCTGTCCCGGGTTCCTGGAATTCAGTGTGTGGTTGAGTGTACTTCTCTGCGTTTGGGTTCCCACTTCCAGTTTGCAGGGAAGGCACAGAAAGGTCCCAGCCCCAGTCTCAGGTCCTGGCTGTATCACTCTTTAGGATGTGAAAGGTGTGAAGGGTCTCTAATGAAGTGACCTAAAGCTCCGTGTCCCTGTAAGCCAGGTCGGGTGTGGGACACTGGCTCCACCAGATGCCATCCCTTTGCCCTGGTCTCCTTCCTGAGTCACCTGCATCAGCCAGCAGAGGAAACACACTGGGTGACGGGAAAAAGAAAATCCAGGCGAAAGTGTTCAGGTGACCCAGTTATCCCACCTACAGTGACATCATAGCAATTAAGAACAAGAACTTCTATGTCCTAACTAGCAGGCTAATACATGAGGCTGCAGAGCTGCAGAAAGCTGAGTTGAGGAGCCCATGAAAGTCACATGATTACTGGCCAGCTAAGACTTCTGATGACCTCTGAGAAGGTGGACCGCATGTCTTCTTACCGCATCTCATCCCTCCCAGGATATGGGGCTGCAGCCTCACCCCAATGCAGGAGTCCCGCTGACTTACACATCTAATGCATTGGGGTGGGGGCTGGTAAAAAAATTATACAGACTAATAGGTTTTAAATCTTTTTCTAAAAGTAATTTTAAATGGACTTCCAAGAAAAAGTTAACTTTTCGGCATTGAACATTATTAGAAATGTATACTTTCCAGTGATGTAGCTCAGTGTGAAGGTCCTGGGTTCTACCCCCAGGATGGATTGAAGGTGGGGACATCATCTTCAGAACCAGTGCAAAGAACTGACGGACATCAGTGGTCCTTAGCTCATGTAGTTATTACAGTTATGAAATCCCATCAGTAGGTTCAGGAGATTCTTACTCCAAAACTTCAGGTGATTAGACCATAGAAGTGCTAAGTTTATCAGAAAGTGATTCTCTTCTTGATCATGAGGGATCACGTTCTTACTACCTGCCTTGTGGCAAATACAGATGATTCTCATCAAAGAAATTGACAAATGGACTGGTTAAAAGCCAAGGAAATCATGATGATTACCCCCCAAATTAAAAATAGCTCAGGGGTGTAGCTCGGTGGTGGAACACATGCTTTGCATGCCTGGTTCAATCTGCAGCACCGAGGGAAAAAATGAAAAACAGAGTTACCATATGATCTAGCAATTCCATTTCTGGTTATGCTCCAAAGAATTGCAACATCAAGACTCAAAGAGGCATCTGCAGCTGGGCGTGGCCACATAAATTGTAATCCGAATTTGAGAGGACCTCAAGTTCAAGGCTAGCTTGGGCAATTAGTAAGACCCTGTCTCAAAGTAAAAATTATAAAAAAAAGGGCTGGGGATATAGCTCAGTGCTTCCTAGGCTCAATCCTCAGCCCTGAAAAAACAAGTATTTGCACATCCATGTTTATAGTAAGGATCAAATTCACGGAGACAGAAAATAGAAAGGTGGTGTCCAGAGGCTGGTGAAGGGAGAAGGGGCGACTGTAGAAAGGGGACAGAATTCCAGTTTCGCAAGATGAGAGGAGCCCTGAAGACCACAAAAATACGGATGTTCTTCCTGCCACTGAACTGTCCATATACAAATGGTTTAAGCAGTAACTCTGATGTTATGTATATTTTGCTGTTAAAAATAAAAAAGCCAGTGACTTCTCCTACTTACCATGGCATCCATAAAAGGGAAGGCGGCGAGATAGAGGAAGGCCCTTCTTGTCTTATTCCCTACTGACTCGTCCACATGGTGCAACTTATTGATTATGTAGTAGCCCAGATCACTATAAGCTGCAAAGGGGTCAAAAACACATTAGTGGTATTTAGAAAACAGATATTTAAAAATGCTTTGTACCTGAAAATGTAGAAACAATTAGTATTTGTTTGCAGTAGAAAAAAATGATAAGAAAATCACTTAAAATCTCATCCCTCTCCCCAGAGAGGGTCCCAGCAAATGCCCTGGGTTCTAATCACAGGTGTGTGTTAATATAAAATAGAGTCATCCATAAATACTCTTTTGTAAACCATGAACATCTTTCCATGATGCATTTGTCTTTTTTGTAGGCTTCTATTTCTTCATTTATTGAACTGCTTTCTGTAAGTTCACTTATTGTCACTGTACCCACGCCTACTGTTGCATGTTTATAACATTTTAATATTATAAGAGAATGTTTAAGGGATCATTGTGAAGCTAAGTGTTTACATATAGTAGTTATTTACTGATGGACAATTTCCAGATGTTAACAAGTGTTTTCAATTCAAGTTTTAAAGTAAGCTTTTCAGCTCGCCAGTCTTTTTACTTCATTTCTTGGAGGTTGGTGGCGACTCTGAGTATGGTTGGCACAGTCTACTCCAGCACAGGACGATGGATACAGTCCAGAGAGTGGAAAGCAACGTCTAGGAGGCGCTGTGCAAGCCCCTCCTATGAGAAGATTTGTCACAGTGAGACTGGGACCCAACAGGCACCCATGTGTGTGGGCCGAGGGAATGTGCACTTGCCCAGTAGCTATCAGGAAGGTCTCCCTAATGCGTTACTGGCCCTCCTGACAAATACCATCGGCAAAGACTGAGCATGATATTGAACTGTCTTTGATCTCACTGGAATAATGAGGACTACATGTGAAAATGCCAATTTCTGTGCTTTTCCATGTTTCACAAGCTCTAGCAGTAAGTGCTCCCGTTGTTCTCACTCATATGTAACTATGAGCAGCAATAATACACTTGACAACCACGGAGTCAGAGTGCAGACAGTCCTAGTTATGCGAAATAATCATTCCCCCACATTTCAAAGTTTGGGGAACACTTATTATCACTTCAACTGGTAAAGAGAAATAATGCTCCATTCTTTGTCAGTATTAGTCTTGAAATTTTTTTTCTTTATTTTTTGAGACAAGTTCTTTCTATGTAGTTGAGGCTGGCCTTGAACTCACTATGTACCCAGGCTGGCCTCCAACTCTTGGTGATCCTCCCGACTCAGCCTCCTGAGTGCTGGGATTAGAGGTGTGTGCCACATGCCAGGCTCTTGAATGGTGGGAATTCTGGAGCGAGTGAGGTCTTAGGGATGATATCCAGGATACTGCAATGTGCAGAGGGAATCACACAGCCTACAAGGGCAAGCAGATCATTCCAAGGAGTAGGAAGCTGGCATGGTTGTGATTTCCAGAGAGCAAGGTGGGCTGGCAGGGTGCAGGACAAGTGGTGCGGGAGGAAAGCTCTGTATCCCCCCAGGAGGGTGGAGGTGAAAACCAGGTCATCTGCAAAGGTGACTGAGGCTGGTGGGGCCATCAGGGCCACTAGGAAGCAGGAAGTGAAGTCCAGAAGGGAGGGCGTTGCATGGCAGAAAGAGAAGAGGAGTAGGAAGATGGGATTAGGTATGGCAAGGGCATGAAGGACATCCTTGTTTGTGACATCTGTGTTGTTCAGACCAGGAGCCCACAGAGGTGACAGTGAGTGGTGGGGGCTTGGCCTTGATCTTGGCAGGCAGCGCAGGTGAGCTGTGGCAGGAAAGAGGTGCATTTGGACCAGCACTCTGCTGGCTGAGCCACGAAGCCAGAACGAAGATGTCACTGAATCATGGGAATGGGCCGCTCTGGGCACCAACTGTGGAAACATTATCCCATGGTCTCTCAATGCTGCTGTTTGTTGATTTGTCCATGTGTTTCATGAACCGACATATATTCACTGTGCCGGGACCCAGGAGGGGGACAGTTAGACCCACCTACAGCACTGTCCCCACCCTGACAGGCCGCTGGCAGTGGAAAGCAGCTCTGCTGCGTGAGCAGAGCAACGCAACACCATGAGCAAGAGCATGAGGCTGCTACGAAAAGCTTGTGAGCTAGAACCGCCTGGTACATGCTACAGCTGATATAAAATACCAACTATGTGGACTTGACTACAGCGGCCAAAGCTGGTGACCAAGGGACAGGGCTGGGACTGAGACCTAGAGGGGCAGTGCTGTGGGCCGCACTATGTCTTCTCAAAATTCAGACATCGAAGTCCTACCCCTAGACCTAGTGTGTGGCCTTGTGTACCTACAGGTCAGTGCAGACGCAATTAGTTAAAATGAGGTCATATGTGAGTGAGGTGGCTCCCAAGCCACTAAGACTGGGATCCTTCTAAAAAGGGCCATCTGGGTACAAAGAGAGATGCACACAAGGACCCTACAGGAGGATGAGGGCAGACACCGGGTGATGCCTTTACATGCCAGAGAATGCCGACGACGGCCAGTAGACCCCCAGGGCCAGGGGAGAGGAACAGGGCAGGTTTTCCCTCATCGTCCTTGCAAGAAACTAACTCTACTTGCACCTTGATCTCTGATTTCTAGCCTGCAGACAACTGTGACGTTCTGTTGTTCAGGCTACCTGGAGGGTGACACAGCTTGAGGACAGCTGAGTACAGTCCTTTCCACCCGCAGAGCAGTGAGTGTGAAATGCCAGCACCTGTTTTCATCCATCTCTCTTACCCTTCGACTAACTCCCTCCACGCAGGCCCCGAGCTATTTCCGGCTGTTTCCAGTTAGAGCTGTTGGCTGGGGGTGACTTGCTTAGAGTGTTTTGCAGAGTCCATAATTACCAGAGAGCTCCCGAGGCAACATTTAGTAACTTCCACTTCTATCAGCTGCCTTACCAAGACTGTCCTGAAGCAACCTGTACCCCCTTAGAAGGGCAGAAACTTATCAAACAAAATTGAACCAGATCTGCAGGGGTGTAAGCGGGTCTCACGACAGTGCAACAGCAAGAGACACTGGCAGGGAGGATGGAGCGGCCCTAGAGCCCACGGCTCTTCTGGTCTCGGCCAGCCAGGATGACAGCCTTCTTGGAATCAGGGGTTCTCAAACTTGCTCATCCAGTAGCTCCCAGTGCTCATTCACATTAATCAAAACAAGTCTATACACATATATTGTCCAACAGGGAGAACTCTAACTTACGGGCAGTATGACTCGGTAGAGGAAGGCTCATAACAATTTGTGGCAGGTATCTAAAACTCTAGACAACAGGCCTCATTCACGTCTGAATACCCAGGACACGAGCCAGTGTTTGCCACACGGCAGGTAAACAAATGATAAAAGCTGATGGAATGAATGAGGTGAGCAAATCCCTCATCCCCCAAAGAAGCAACTGGGGTAGTCCCATAGCAAAAAACGTCCCCTTTGTCCCTCCCCACGCTGTGACTCTGTAGCTCCTCCCCAGCCCTTGAGCCTGGCGGCTTGCAGCACTTTCTGGTCACCTGTGTGCAGTGGAAGTGGCTGGCCTCAGGCGGCCCGTGTGCTCTACCTTCTACTTGGAGTCTGGCCGCAGCTATCCGAAAGAAAAAAAAAGTCCCAGGTGATACCGCAGGAGCAGAGAGATTGTGTGTAACAGCTCAGCTTTCCCAGTGGAGACCCCCGGGGCTGCCTGCTCCAGGGGCCCAGCAAGATCAGCAGAGCCACCTCCTGGCCCTTGACTGACCCCAGAGCCACGAGCCCAGCCAAGCCCAAGAGCCCAGCCAAGCCCCAAAGCACAGCCACGCCAGTTTGTGGTCTGGTGAACCAAAATAAATGCTTATATTTCCAGCCACTAAGTAACGGGGTGTTGCTAAGATAACAACAAATTGTTAGGCTCTACTGAAACTGTTCATCTGTAGTACTCTTGTTGGTGGGAATTATGTCACATTGGACCTACTGGTTCTTCACAGAGCTAGTTTGTAACTCATGAATAGGGGAGAAGTTTAAAAGAGAAGATTGGCAAACAGAACCAGTCTAGAAGTCACTGCACTCGCACACTGTGGCACCTGCAGGAGTTTAGTTCCCCTGAGTTCTCCTGACTGGCCAGGCAGCTTCAAAGCATGGACGAGGCCTTACAGGTCACTGCCGGGAACAAACGTGGAAAGAAAGCTTGTAGCAGCAAAGGTTCCTACTGATCTGTGAATGAGGAGGCCAGGCAATGCTAATTTCCTTGGAGGCAAAATTAATGTGGACCCCACTGAAACCAACTCCAAGGGCAGCAAAGGTCTCGCTCCTCTTTTGCAGATTCATTAGGGGTGAGAAACAGGATATCGTCTGCACCATGATAACTGGCCTGAATTAGAGGCTGTCAGTGGCAAACTCTAGTTTTACAAATGGCGTTTCACAGACGAGTCAGAGATAGCTTCGTAGCTATCACAAAGCCTAAGAAAGGAGGCTGACTGGCAGGTTCCAAGAAAGGCCAAGAAATACTGCCACAGCTCTTGCAACTCAGGTGGCTACAGTCAGGCTATAGATGACACAGAATGTGCAAGAACTTTGGGGCCAGCAAATCTTCTAGACTTCAAGTTGGCCAAATCCAACACAGTTCCAAGTGTCTATGCATCCAGCCCATGGGCGGGGTGCCAGCGAGAACGGTTTCAAGAGCTGCCTTTCCCCCACCTTCCCAAGCCTTCCTGGGGCAGAGCCGAAACCCACCCAGTATGCAAATGTCTCAGGATGGGAGAATACCCCACTCGCCAGTGGGAGCCAGAAAGAAAAAAAGTCAGGGAAAATGATCACAAAACACAGCCAAAAAGAATCCCTTAACTACAGCAAATGTAATGAGGACTCAGTAAAAGGTTCTTTCCTTTATTGGGGCACACGATTAATAAAGGATGACACAATAAATGAGCTTTTAGTGCTCTTTGACCTGAGCCTATTTAGATTGTCCTACTGTGACCCATTAAGTGACACTAAGCAATGATGCCAGGTCAGTGAACTCAGGAGTTGTATCTGCAAACGGTTTTTCAGAGGCACACATGGTCACGTTTGAAATCTCCTCTAAGTGAAGAGGGTCCTCTAGGGGCTCGTAGATTTCCCACCAATACTGAAAAGTATGGAGTATTCAAGTTCATACAGACTGGGAGAAAAAACCAAAGCTAGAGGAGATCACACTGGGAATCAGGATTTCTCCTAGAAACATCACAGAACACCCAGTCTTTGAGGGAAGCCTAAGAGTGCCTAACCGAGGCGCTAGTCATAAAAAAGGACACGATGCAGAGTTACAAGATATGGCAATTTTTCTAAATATGAAACAATTCCTTTTAGCGATGATGAAATTATAAAGATGCAAATGAGTAGAACACGTTCATCTCTACCGGTTAAAGTTGCATTAAACATATATGAACACTGGAGTAGATCTGCCTTATTCAATATGATTTTCCCCGAGACATCACAAAAAAATACCCACAGGTGTCAGAGTCTGCAAGGGACTCTGCAGACAGCTGCAGGTGCACCACGATGACGCTTGCCCTGCTGCCTCCTCTCCTTGTCCCTCCCTTCCCCTTCCCTCTCCCTGACCCTTGCTCCTTTCCTCCCTCCCTCTGGTTTATCCACGTGGTCAGCAGAGCTCTTTGTAGTCTCAGGCTCCAAACCTCCTCTAGCTGATTACCCACCTCTGGCCCAAACACACAGCATCCACCCTTGTACCTGTGCCACTCAGCACTGGACTGTTTCTTGTTTCATTTCCCCGATGTATAAATGTGTGGCTGCTGCCCGCCTTAGCTCACCGATAGCTCCTTCTCCCTTTTCTGTCACTAGCCACACGCTCTCAAGTCCAGGGAGGTTTTAAAGTCTCCTGTTTTGGCTTTGGTTTACTTCTGCCATCTCTCCAAAGCTCTCACTGGCTGAAAATAGCCTGTGCCAGCAATCTGGAAATCGGCACTGAACACCCCCGCATTCCCCTCGGCTACATCTACTCAGGCAGAAGGGCATATCGCGCCATCATATCTGTGCACCCATCTCTCCTCTGTTCTCAATTTTGAGCAGCAGGGCCTGGGATAATATGCACATTCTATCTGTTCAGTACATATTCTGTTGAACCACTATACAGGACAAGCAGGGACTGGATTATTTAAAAAGCGAGCGAAACAAAGAGCAATTCTTACTCTCACTCTTCTGTAGTCCTCATAAGGATAATTTACAGTTAAAAAGCCCCCAATGTGCAAAGCGGGAAGATGAGCTCTAAATACTAATGATGTGTCTCCACAGTTAAAACTCACATTCATCTTTAGCAACTTCCTATGGGAAAAGAGATGAATTTTATCAGACCGGGAATATCTAAAAACAGAATTACATTCATTAAATGTACAAAAGCCACCATGTTGGGGGGATGTAACTAATATTTTAAAGAATACAACAAATAAACAGGTAGAGTAGAAAGTAAAGCAAAAAGAACCAAGAACTGGCTATTAAAGTGAAAGAAATAGCGGGGTGGTGCTAAAACCAGGAGTCTGATGCTAGAAAGAAGAGATGCAATAGGCAAGAAGAGTGACCACTTGAAAAGTTATATGGATACGGCAAAAATTAAAAAAAAATTTTTTTGGTGGTGCTGGGGATCAAACCCAGGGCCTCACACACACTAGGCAAATGCTCAACCACTGGGCTACAACTCCAGCCCTAGCAAAGTATTAGAAAACAAGGTCAAATTATGAACTCCATTTTATGTAGAAGGTCAGGAAAAAACCAGGAAGGGTTGTGCTGAAATACAACACAGCCTTTCAGAGCCAGTCCACACAGTCTTCTGGTCCCAAGACCCAAAAGAACCTTCTGCTCTATCCTTTCCCATGTTCTTAATTAAATGCCATAAAAAACTAGAAGAACTTGAGCAGAGGAAATAAATTCATTAAGGCCACATAACACCTAGGAAACACCTAATTCATAACACCTAGGAAAGTTTTTATGGCAATCAAACCAGTTTTACCTGAAAAGAGAACAGAGAGAAATTAAGTTGAATCCCAGATTTCTCTGGAGCACTTTTCCACCCAGTATATGAAGTCTGACGAACGCAGAGGATGCGACTTTGTGCTGACGGTGGGCTTTTCTTGCACAGAAGATGCGCTCTGTGCATATTCTCAAGTGTGCTCAAGGGCGACAGAGTGTGGATTAGGAAGACTGCCCAGGACCGTGCCTTGGCCTCTCCAGCCAAACAGACCTGGCTGGAGTAGGTGCGTTTTCATCTCATCACTCTTGGTGTTCCTCTGGCACAGCAGTTACCCAGAGCTGACTGCAGAAGTAGAAATGTAAGCAGCTGGCACCAATAAGTGGAAAGGGGTTCAAGTGTCTACGGCAGGTGACGTGAAGCAGCGACTAACCTTGGGAGGGACACGTCTACCGAGGTAGGAAAATGGTGGAGAGAGAGTGCTGTCCCACCACTGAACTGTGGTCAAGATCATGGAGAATAAAGAATGGCTTCTCTTATATGAGAAACCCAAAATATAAATAATTTAAAGAGTAAAATAAAAGGGAGATGGTAGGAAGCAGGGAGGTAGACTGTGGAGAAGGGAAGGGGACCTGAAGGAAGGAGATGGGAGTGTGGGGAGGAAGGCAAGTAAAAAGCCGATTGAGATGTGATATGTGTATGTGCCAACTCCCCAGCATGAACGTCATTATCATGTATTGCAAAGATACACCAACAATTAAAAAAAACAAGGAATGGGCAAGATCGTACAGCTCAGTACAAAAGGAAGGCGGGAGGAGGACAAAGCTGCATGACGTAGCAGAGAGCTCAGCACGAGACTGTTGAACTGTTAGGTGGGAAACTGAAATGAGGCCAGTGCACGAAGAGAGGGAAAATCCTTAAAATCTCAGTTTTGGGCATTCAAAAGAAATTGAGATGCATTTTCTTTGAAACTGAAGAAAGCGTTTGTTTGATGAAAGGAATAAAACTTTAATTGCAAAAAGTACCAAATGTGATTAAAAAATTATTAAATGTCACTGGAATGTATGAGCCTTTTGGTTTGCTTTAAGATTTTATGATTCTACTTTAAATTGAAAAATTTCAATTTAACTTGGAAAATGGCATTGATTTTTTCTTCAATGGCCACATTTTCCTCACAACAGCTTCAGTAGCACAATGTGTTCAGTTTTTCTCTTGCATAGTTATTGACAGTTAGTAATTAGCTATTTATCCCAAAGTCTCTTTGAACCACAGCTAATGCAGGGAATTTGCATTTATTTAGCAGTCCAAGTGAAAAGACAGGGAACTAATGTGCCTACTTAGACAAACCTTTTATTTCAAAAATGTATGGGATTTTCTGAATTTGTATACCATCTTCGGAAATGGCCTAGATCAAGTCTAGTGGCAGAAATTTTCTTTGAACACTCTTAGCTTTGCGGGAAAGAAAGGCATCTGCCTCTACCTACCCACACCCCGAGGCTCAGGGCACACATGAATGAACTGATCCATAGCAATCCTCTGGCTGGATAATTGGTCCATCAGCAGACGGGCTATCTTCCACACCCCTCTTACGGAAGAACAAAATTCTACTTTATGTTAAAAATAAAAACCACAAAAGGCTTCCTCTGTTTGCTCTGAGACTCACAACTGTGTGAGCAAACATTAGCTGCTTTAGAATATATGGTAAAGGGTTTGGGTTAGTCATCTGGCTGCTTGTTTTATAATTTAACCATTGTCCTGTATGCTTTTCATATAACCGGTAACAATCTTAAGGTACACACAATGGGCTTACACAGTGAGTTCAGTATTCTATGCAACTGGCTTCAGCAGATGTGCTACTCGAGTCCTGAAATCACACTCTTGGGGTTTCAGGACCACCCTGGGGCTGCAGGGGAACCCAGTCCTCAAGGAATGTGCTTTCCCAAGGTCTGGTGAACCTGTAGGCTGCTGCTGTCTGCATGATCTACCTTTCTCGTTTCATGAAAGAACGTTATGTCAAGAGTGTTTATAGTCTTGTCTCTGAGCAAAGAATAGAGAAGGCCTAGAACAAATAAATTCTAAAAAATAAAACAATCTGTCATTTGTTCTCACTACTGATAAGCATCGATTCTAAAGAATAATCATTCTACTTTTATTCTCAACATAGTAAGTTGGTACAATAATGCGTGCCTATCTTTAACAAAAGCACCTGCTATTTTGTCTGCCTTACAGACTGCTACAGTATTTCTAGGGACAATCACTTATTGATGAAATCACTCCCTCTCTGACTTACAGAATCAGAGACTCAAAACTATCATTTTGCAGAAAAGTATTTTTGTAAATTTTCTTGAGCTACGAGCACAAATTTCATTCCTTTCATCTCCTGAAATTTTCATGAGAACTATCTGACAATTACTGAGGGAATCCATTATTCCGGGAAATATATTTAAATCCATGAAGAGGAATAAGAAATGTCCAAAGCCCGACGCTTTGCTGGCAACAAGGCCCTTACCTATGAGGGTGTGAAAGATGGCGGCGACAGCTCCAGCCACCACCATGCACAAGACAGCCTTTGTCCTGTCCCGCTTGCTGTTCACAAACACCAGGCCCACATTTTTAAAGTCGCTCATGGGACCTGTGAAGAACTTCATCAGGGAATATGCCAGCCCATAGCTGGCCAGCATTTCCACTGCATCTTCCTTGACAGCAGCGATGCCCCGGTTCAAGGCCTGCAAGGGGGAGAAGAACCCATGACAGCATTAGAAACTGTGTCTCATCTCGGGGCCTCACACCTCTAAAATAAAAGTCAGCAGATCACGTTTCTATAGAAACACTAAGCAGCTTAGAGGGTAAATCGTACCATAATTTGGTAAAGATTATTGGCTTTCATATTCATCCATATTAGCTTCAGTTTGAGAATCTTTCTGTGGGAAAGATACTCAACTATTACGGTTAAAGTATGAAGTATGGTAAAAATAGAAGAAAAAAGCTGAATAAGTATTGTATATTAATATCAGAAAATAATTCTAAGGAGTTTTGGTTAAAAGCTGACTTTTTTGGGGGGGTGCAGGGGATCGAATTCAGACCCTTCTGCTTGCTAGGCAAGCACTCTACCACTTGAGTTAAATCCCCAACCCCCAAAGCTGACTTTTTGAAAAACTTAGTATGTTAAATTCTACTTGTAAATCTACATAATAGCAACAAACATTCTGGAAGTGAACCAACCAGTTTGTGTGGCGTGGGTGATGATTTTTTTCTTTAAAGATGGCACGTTTGTGCAGATGTTCGTGTGTACTGGAATCACTTTAAATACTGTGTATATGTTGTATGTGTGTTTTTGTGGTGGGGAGAGCTCTATGCCATTTAAAAATCATTACACCATCAATGGGTGCTGTTCACCGGATTCTTGCTGTATTTAAACATGAAATACACTCTTGAGCTCTGTCTACACAAATGCATACACGATGTTTTTGGACAATGCTCGTTTAGGAAGACGTGGTCATAGAAGGTTCTGATCACGTTAACCCTCCTTCAGGAGAGGCCTTCTTAGGCTGTACAGTTCCAAGCCACCTCTGGCACCTAGCAGACAAATAACACTGGAGACGGTGGGAATGGGAATCCAGGCAGCAATAACTCTGTGACTAAAACACCTCTAGAACATCGCCTCTGCCTTTAGGAACTGGCTCCTGAGCAGAAAACTGCTTCAGTAAACTGTGTATTTTAAAAAACAGGCTATTTTAAAAGAACAGTTTGAGTAAAAAGGAATGGAAATTAGAGAGAATTCTCATTTGCCCTCTGCCTCCCCACTACCGACACTCAGCCTCCCCACTACCGACATCCCACACTAGAGTGGTCCATCTGTTACAACAGATGTACCTTCTTCCATACAGCCCTATCCCTCAGAGGGCTCACTCTTGGTGGTGGTGTACAATCTATGGCTGTGACAAATGCAGACATGTCACAACTATCAACACAGCCGTATTTTTAAAAAAATGCTACACTGAGGCTTTATCATTTTTCACTCTTCCAACTGAGACATGGTCACAATTCATAAAACCCACATCAGTCTCACTGTATAAACCTGAAGCAGAAGAAATGAAAAGAAAATGCATTTTTCCTGGTTGCTCCCTATTTTCAAGTGAATAGTGGTCCATAATCTTCCCTGGAAATATACAGCTCTAGCATAACCTCACTACTATGGGCTATGCTCACTAAAGCTTATTTGTACAACACTTAATGAGCTAATAAGTACCTGAAAGGGAAAAGGCTGAATACCACAAATGAAGCCAAATAATCTTCAAACACATGTAATATTTAAGAACGAAAATAATAACAAAACAAATCCAATCTACTGTTTCACTGACTCAAAGAAACCATCAATTGTAAGGTACATTATTAGTTTACATACCATTAAGAAAGAAAAAAGTGCTCCCAGTTCTAATTGGATGCCAATTGTTTGTAAGATGCATCCAGATGGCAGAGATGCTAAACGGGTGTGTGTGTGTGTGTGTGTGCGTGTGCGTGCGCACGCGCGCGCGCGCGCGCATCAGGGTGAGGGCAGGTGAAGTGGGCCTCAGAATTTACGAAAGGAGGTATTTCATGTTACACTGGAAGTTACTCCTGAGATTCAAAGGCTGACACGGGTTTTGGTTCCTAACACCAGCACAAGTAGAGGTCGAAGTAATCAGCAAAACTCAAGGGCTTTAAATTCTTTGCCTGTACTTTGTTTCCTCCCCTTACCTAGGAAATACAGCTGCCTGGTGCAACGAACACTCAGAGAATTGAACATTCTTTGCAAAATGCTGTTGGAGGGGAAATTGTTTAAAGGAAAATACCACTGTGCACAACTGACTTTATAAACATCTAGAATAAAAGTTGAATGATAACTAGGAATTTCTCGTCATTCTTCTGAAAAAGTTAGTGTTACATAAGTTAGTTTCTGCTAATTGTTTCCAATTATATCTTGAATTCACTTTTCCTTTTTTCAGCAATAACTTAAAAACTTCTAGAAGAGCGTTCTCAGCCTTGCGGAGCACCCCTGCCTTGGTACTTCTCTTAGAAACAATTTTCTCTTGTACTGAAGCTGATCAAACACCTCAACACCTTAAAACAAAATAAAAATCAAGAAACTCCCTGGTACTAAATCATGTGTTCAATACCTACATCTAGCCAGGGGTTCCCGCTTTGTGTCAAAGCTATGAAATTAATTCCTTTCAGACTGGTAGTCGACACTGTCGGTGCTCCACCCAGAGCCCCAAGGCCAGGCCGTACACCCTGCCCAGCTGCTGGGAGTTGGCCACTAATGGCCACAGCTGCGTCCTTCAACGTAAAACTCAGGGCGAAGTCCCCAGCCACTCTGTATGGGTTAAACACACCTGACCCCCTGCCAGTCCTCAAGCAGCAGGAAGCCAAGGGCTGACTGTGCAGGGTATGAAGGACGAGGTCTCCCGCCTGCGGACGAGCCACTCTGGTACCATTCATGCTCAAAGGAGTTCTGGCAGGAACAGGGGAAGCAGCTGCCAGTGGAGACCAATCCTTGCTGGATGTCTCCCCTGGGCCCCATCTTGCTGCCTGGCTCCCCTGCTCATTAAACCCCGATGCCTAAGAATCGACACACACAGGATTTGCTTCTAGAGGACTCAAGGGAGGACAGCTTCCAATTACTCGTCTCTCGGACACCAAGAGCCTGTGTAGTTTGGTCTTTTTCTTTCCATCCTTCTCCAAACATGTGACTGTGAACTGTTTACTTGTTTTTATCCCTCAAAAACATGTTAAAATTTAAACAATATATATTATTTAGCACGAGTTTCAAAAACACCTGCTAGCACACCTAAATAATGCAGGAACAGACTGTTCTTGTGTCTTCTTGGCAAAACTTTATTTTTGCTAAAAAGACATCAGTCCTGCCTGGGGAACCTACTGCAATGTTTTCTATTTCCTGGATTGGAGCCCTGAACTAGGGCTGAGGCAGGTGGGAAGAGGATGGGCAAAGGTAACAGTAGCTCTGTCTGCAAGACTCGGTGAGAAAATTCCCTTTGGCTCAACAGTTATGGTAATTTGAGGAAAGAGTCCAGGCTTCAGAGACATCGGGCTTGAGTTGGAATGTGCTTCCGTCGCTCAACTACCCGGTGGGCCAAGGGACTTGTCCCCCCGAAATAACCCAAGTGATCTTGGGTGGGATACAGGCAGGTGGTGTGCAGGGCTCCAAGTGGGCCTGGCTCGAAAAGGTGCCTGGAAGCAAGGACTTTCGTCTGTTCTGTCCACCACTGTACACCCACCACCTTGGCACCACTGGAAGACAGCGAAGGTCTGGTGAATGAGCACACGAGTTAGCTATTTCTGCTGAGAACGTCACTATTTGTCCTAATTTTTACAGACTTAAAAAAACCTTTTAATTACGAGATGTTATTGCTTGTAAGATATTTAATGTTCTAACAATCACATTACATATACATGTTATTTGAAAAACCTATTCTGATTTCAAGACACATTAGAATGGAAGAAAAAAGCTTTAGAATTTGTGGTACTTTAATGGTATTAGCCCCTATCATTTCCATTGTAGCAAGTATTTTTCCCCCATTTGTCCTTGTCTAAATTTCATGATTGCCTTTTGGTGCTATAAATATTAAATTATTACAGAGTCTACCAATCATTTTATGGGGTTTATTTCCATACTTTCAGGGTTTGCCATTCTTACTCATCCATACTTAGTTCTGCTGTAGTTTATGGCTTTATTTGCACATTTACCTTTCTAATCTTCCTGGAACTTATGATCTGAGATGTGGCTCAAAATTAATTTCCTCTAACTAGTTTCTTGCTTCAAAACTACTTAATGTATAAACCACCCACTGCCCATTGATTTGTGATGGTTTCTTCCAGTCCTTTGGTCACCTATTGTATGAGACACCTGTCTCTACTTGCTTGCCCTGTTTTTCTTCAAAGGATGGTCACTGCCTGTCATATCGCATACATACTTTATGTTTAGTGACTATCTCCTCTGCCCGAATGTAAGCCCCAGGAGCAGAGACCTGTGTTTCACCGCTACATCCCAGACCTACACCACGGCAGATGACAGCACAAACATTTACTGTGATGTGTTCTCAAGAAAAGAACGATGCCAATGAGCTTATTTAGATAGACAAAGAAATCTCTCTGTGGAGGAGACATTGGGGCTGAGACCCAGAGAACAGGAGGGAGCCAGTCGGACGAGGAGCAGGAGGAAGGCAGAGCCCTGCAGAAGGCCCTGGTACTAAAGGGACAGCAGGAGTAAGGAAGAGAAGTGGCAGGAAGGCATGTTTGGAAAAGCAGGCAACGCTAGCGTCATCCCAGGTTGGGAGAGAACCTGTCTTGCTCCATGACCATCCGGAATTCACGAAAAGCCCTGGGCAGTCGTGGGACAGAGGTGCGCGCTACTGCAGTGGTGGGAGTGGCCTGGAGAGGGAAGGGGGAAGCAGGGAGTCAAGAGCACTGTGGAGCCAGGCACGGTGGCACAGGCTTGTAATACCAGTGCTCTGAGAAGTTGAGGTGGGAGGAGCACAAGTTCGAGCCCTGCATGGGCAACTTAAGGACT
The DNA here is from genome assembly GCA_004026905.1 of Hystrix cristata. NCBI lineage: Eukaryota > Metazoa > Chordata > Mammalia > Rodentia > Hystricidae > Hystrix > Hystrix cristata. The sequence continues at coordinate 13,691 of PVJO010018199.1, read as the reverse complement.
TAGGCAGACCTTATCCCAAAATAAACTAAAAACAGGCTGAGGATGTAGTTCAGTGTTAAGGCCTCGGGCTTAATCCAAAAGGGCTTTGTGGGAATCCTGGCCAGAAATGGCGCTGGCTGGGACAAGGTAGAGATGGACAGTAGACTGACCGAAAAGCATTCTGGAAGCAAAGGAGTGGGATCTAGGGAAGGACTACATGTTGGGCTTAAGGAGCTGAGAGAAATCACGGGTGACTGTCGAGATACTGACCAAGTGGTGCAGCTGTTTACTGAGATGGGGCCACAGGGGAGAAAAGGTCGAGCACCAGCAGGAGCCTGATAAAGGGCTTGAGGTGCCCAGTAGAATTCCCAACAGAGAGGTCAAGTAGGACCGCCTACGTGAGAGGCTGGGGCACAGGGGAGCTGGCTGGCCATGGATGTTTAAAGCCAGAGGACTATATGAGATCACTTGGGAAGGACACGGACAGAAAGGAAAAGAGGACCCCAGGTTCTACCTTGCAGCACTCAGGATCAGCCTGAGCACATCGAGGCTGTGCAAGCCTCTGTGCCATGCCACGTGTGGCTGGGCTGTGGTCTGGTGTTACCTGGCTGCTGAGCACCCTTCTGGTGACGCCAACCTTGACACGGCCACGCCTCCGGCCAAAACCAAGAACAGCTGCCAGGTGGGTAAACAGGGCTCACTATGGTCTTGAGCTCCAGCTCCCAAAGTGTCTGGGATGTATTTGGGAATGAATGAGGCCTTGAGACAGATATCTGGCCCAAGACATGCACAAGCACAGCCGTTCACCTCAGTGCAAATGCAAGTTCACAGGCTTTCCAAAGGCAAGGCACTTGCCTCTGACTTGGGCCAGATCGAACAGTGCTGTGAATACGAAGTCACAGCCTGTCTGGTCCCAGAAGCGCAGCCCGGCCTCTCCTCACACTGCGCACATGGTGACGCGGAGCATTTGCCTTCAATTCAGCACGCACCTGCTTCCTGAAGACTGCGAGTGGGTCATATGAGCCTTTGTGTGCTCTAGCATCTTCCACTTAAGGGATTCTGCTGCCTGGCTTTTTATTTTTCACAGTAAGTTTGTAAAAAACCACAGGATATTAAAAAATGAAAAGTATAACCCTCGGGGAAATGACTACTAAATCCCACAGGTAAGAAAGGATCTCGTTGGTATGAACTGTCTAGATCAATAAATTCTAAAAGAGTTCCTAACATTTTAAACTTACGATCTGGAGACCAGAAAAAGCTCTAATTCTGAAGACGGAGATTCTTTGGGACGGGGCACTAGCTCCCCCGAACCTGCCTGTTGTTCTAAGCTGGAGTTAACAGTACCAGCCCTTGCAGGTGGGAGGGAGGCTGTGTCCCCAGCTTGGGCCATGTGGAGACCCTCCCTGCTCAGGCCGGGTGCAGGCGCTGCCCAGCACATCTGTCTGGGAAGTCTCAGGCACCGATGTGTAGACAGGTCGTTTCTCAACTTTCTCAGTGCAAAAGTTGAGCCAGCAAGCCACAAGCACGGCCTCTGTCACCGAGGGGTGTGCTGGCCTGATGACAGTCTTCCTCTCCTTTCCTCCCTATAGTTTCGGCGAGAGCCTCAAGGCTCTGTTCCATGAAGAAGCCACACTCATCAAATAGTTCCCTCCCTCCCCAGAGTGACCCTCCACAGCCCTTGGCTGCAGACACGGCCTCCTGGATGAAACTCTGGAGGGGGGCAGTGTTGGGCATAGGCAAGGGCCTCTCCACGCACTGTGTGGGGTCAGCACTGCCCCTCCTGTTCCCAGTGTGGGGCAAGCATCCTGGCTGTCCTGCTGCTTCCGACTATTCTCTGCTTTTCTGAAACTCCCTGCTGCCTCAGACTCACAGCACACAGCATGTTTCCATCTGATTTCACCGCCCTAAGAGATGCCCCACAGAATCCCAGAGAAGCCAAGTCCACGCTGGCACCCTTGATTTTCACGGGCCGTCTGCCACATGGCTTATAGTCTCCTCCACACCTCAGCTCTCGGGGATGCGAGTTTCAACCGCTGTAGGTTCCATCCAACCAAGAGGTCTTGGTCCTTTGACCTTCCCTGGGCCAATGACCTTCTCTCCTCAGCTTTAGCCCCTACTCTCTTATGGTCACACCTTTGATTTCATTGTTTTAAGAGTTGTTCCACCGCTCAAACTGCAATGAAAATCCAACGTGTGGGCTGCAATCTTTGGCCGTGTCGGCGCTCTCTGTTCTCCTGCTACACTGGATCTACAGCTCATCAAACCCACTGCCCCCTTCCTTACTACTCCAGCCTGTATCTCCTGCTCCCCACTCTGGCCACACCCTTGCCATGCCTACAACTAACTGCAAATCTCTAACCCACGATTCACTTGCTCACTCACTGCTTCCGCTCTTGGCTCTATGTGCAGACTTCTTCTTGGGCTTCGAGAACTACCAGACTCACATTCTGGTAGTTCTCTGGTGGCATTCTGCTGCCACCACACTCGGCCTGCAACCTCCAGTGGCTGGTGGCTGCTCAGACAGCCTCTGGTCTTTCCCATTCCCTTCGATTGGTGCTTCTTCTTGCTTAGCAGATAACCCTACCTTTTACTTCACCTGCAGTAAGGAACCCTTTAGGTAGAAACTAAATTTCTTGTTGCTCTTCCCTCTAAAACAGCAAAACTCAACAAAACATACCTGTTTCAAGCCCTTCCTCACTTCCTCATTCCTGTAACAGGGAAAGGCCAGTCTGACCAGGCAGGCCTGAGGCTATGCATGGGGGCGCTCTCGGGTGCTTCTCCAACCTTCTCAGGAGCCTTCTTCAAATCCACCGTCTTCCTCTCCTGTTCATCTAATCTTTGCTACTTGACCGGCTCCTTCCTGTTTAGGCTGCACATGTCTCTATCCATCCTGGAAGGAAATCTCTTCTTGATTCCAGCCTTCCTCTCCCCCACCTCCCCTCCTCTGTGCTCTGCAGCACACTGCACGGATTGCAGACCCCATTACAGCACTCGCCAGGGTGAGCCTTGGTCGGTTGGCCACTCAGTGGCCTGTCCCACCAACTCCTTGAGGCAGGAACTGGGCTTGTTCATCACCAATCCTGCATCTACTTAGCACCAAGACCGCATGAACCCAAAGCGTGAACAGATGCACGTGCTATTCTGATCTACAACTGACATCTGGTCACTCATGAACAAAAACCCTCCAACTCTAGATTTAGTATTCTGGTTTAAAAAACTAAACAATTTGCAGTAGAATCTATGTACTTAAAATATGCAAAGTGGTGACAGTACAATTGCACATATCCTTGTGGTTCTGATGTTTTCTCAGGAGATGGGCAGGAGCTTCCCCTGCTGTTTCCACCCTGTCGCACCAGGCACCTGGCATGCTATCTGTGAGTGCAGACACAGACACGGAGGACACACCGCCTTGGGCCACTTAATTAGCCTCAAAGTGTAAAGCTTAAGACAAATTTTTTTCCTGAGGCCTTTTTTCACTTCTTTTGGATGCCAATGAGGACACAGGACAGACTGTTCCCTCATGGAGTCAAACGCTGTAGTAGAAATTAGGTGCTGTTAGAAGAAAATCAAATTTCTATGCAAAAGATCAGACCATCTTTTCTGACCCCAGGGAAGCTGAAAGAACTCTGCTGAGGACTGAGTGTGCCACTGACGGGTCCCAGGGTGGTGATGCCTAAATTCTGAAAGACGGGTGCCTGAGAAGGAACAGGGCCTTGAAGAGGGCTGTGCAGTTCAGTCAGTTCCAGCGGCTATGGGGCCCAGTCCTGTGCCTGACATCCACGTCCATATGGGGCAAAACAATCGTTTGCTCACATGGAAATGGCTTTTCAAATTCTGCAATGAGGGATCCAGTTGGAAATTGGTACTATTTCCTAAAATAGCAAGAGACAATTACATGAAATACTGAGAGTTCCATTTTTTATTTTTAGTAAGATGAATACTTCTTTCACTTGCCTCATCCTGGATTAGAGAAACCAGAGACCTAAAGTCTGGGCAATCATTTTGTCTCACTAGGAAACAGCCCAGACTGTCTTCCATCCCTTTGATAAAAGATGACTCCTCTGTATATGGCTTCGATTTGTGCTACTCCTATTATGATATGAAGTAAGCTGACCGTTGTAGCAGGTGAAATACAGTTTAAAAAATCTTCAACCCAACATCTTCAGGAAGTTTACATCTGTGGCAGTGTGCACAACTCAGGAGTATGCATCTCGGCACAGCTATCTGTGGAACAGCTTCTTCCCCGGGCACGGGTCATTGGCCATCTTGGATTGCCATCCTCGCCAGGAGTTTGGGCTCCTGTAATTTTCCACTGTTATTGTTCTGTTTGTCTGTATTTTAAAAAGCGGTTTGGGTTAAATTAGATCATTTGTCTTCCCAGTAGTTTTCCAGCTACATTTTATTTTCTCAAGGATCTATATTGCTCTAAATGAGACAGCCCTGCACTGTTTAGCTGGCACTCTTGCCCAGAACCTGACGCCCACACACGCGGGGTTGTGGTTTAGAGGCAGCAGCAGTCAGATGGAGCCCGGTCTCTGCGGAAGTCAGCGTTACTGCTCTGTGCAGTGCTGTCCACATTTAGTGCTTCCTGCAAACCCCAAGATGATCCTGGACAAGCCAAAATATGACACTTTTTTGTCACTTCCCAAACCTGGGGAGGAGTTTTTGTAAAGAGTACAGACAAACTACCGAGAAGATATGATGAAGTCTGGCTAACTCAGTTTTCTCCTGACAGTTTCCTCAGTATGTCTAGGGAAATAAAAAGCATTCTGGGGGGATGCCTTCTTAACCTGAAGATATGTTTGTCCGGAAGGACACATTTTAGGTTCACAGGGTCCTCCTCTAGTCCTCTGGACTTTTCCTGTAAATATGAACCTTATTCACTTGACTGAATTTAATTTTAATTCAAGATGGCAGGAGGCTTGACAAAGAAGGAAATGTACTATGAAAATTCTAGTGTCCTTTAAAAAAACAAGTCTTCCTGTGCTATTCAAGAATCTTTACTTATTCCTCATCTTGTCATCACATCTTTACTATTACCAAAATACCCACTTTTCTTACTGTTACTGAAATCCCCATATTTCTCACTAAATTTTTTGTATTTATAAAGCTACATGGTTCCCAAATGGTATTTCTTGGCTGAAATGTCAAGATTATGCCCATTCACTTCAGAACTCAGTTTTGCAATAACATCAACTCCATAAAGAATACTTTGGAAAAAAAGATTACCTCTGGGATGTTGGGAGTCTTTCTATCAGCTCTCTATGCTTATCTCCCCCTGCCTGGTGACAACTATTTTCTGACTTACTCTAGTACCTTAACCTTGGCTGGGGATCTCTGAACAGCACTGAATCTCTACGCCCTTTCCTGCTGTAGCTGCAACATTGACAGGTATTTCTCAGCTTCCATTCCTTTTATTCCTTGCAGTGCTGGGGATGGAACCTATGGCCGTTGGTGTGCTGGGCAAATGCTCTACTGCTGAGCTACACCTCCAGCCCTTCCACCACCGACTGCTGCAGATGCATTTGTGCTAAGTGAGGGAAGGTGAAGGCTATTTGTATCTGGACCTTATGAGATCCCATTGGCCATGATAATAATGATGATGAAAGCATCAGAGCAGCTGGCACTCTGGCACTCACTGAATGCTTGTATGGTGGTGACGCTACTCTGACATCTCTACTGCCCCGATGATGTCGGGGGGGTATTATTTCCCAGCTTGCTTGTGAAAAAAACTGGTGCATGAGAGGCCAACTCACTTGTCCAGGTGGATGTGAAGCTGGAAGAACATTCCAGGGGCGGTTCAACCTCAGAGCTTGTGATCCTAAGCCTCACTTTCTTACACTACACCAGACCCTCCTTCCCTTTGAATTATTGTAGTTGGCACCAAATTCTGCCCAACACCAATACTTTAAGAAGACTATCAGATCAAAGAGAACCCACAGGGAAAGACTTAAAAAAAATCCCAACGATCACAGGAATAAATGGAGAGGAGGAACTGAATGTGGACTATGGAGACATCGTCTCTCTAACCCATGCCAAGAAAAACGAGAATACAAGGAAGAAGGTCAATGAAATCCTGCAATCAGCATCAGCTCAGTGAAGAGTCTGAAAGCTGTGAACACAGCCCCATAGGGCCACCTGGCAGAGCTCAGTGCACGTTCAGCCGTCGCCAGTACTGAGGGGTGCTGAGAGACTCTCCAAGGCAACTTCGAAAGATGAGGACAGGAATGCTTATGAACCTCTTTACACTTGGCTGGTGCATCATCCCAGGATCTTTAACTCATCTAATGTTTCTGTTTGCTTCTCTGCTACGAGTCTCACATCTGCATGGGGGTCCCAGTTAGGACTTGCTGGCGGTGTTTATGCCCCTGCCATACACTAAGTCTCGGGAATGATTCTAAGGGCTGGGGGCTTTCGACTTGACTGGGAGGTGAGCGACAGAGAGCAAACATTACTCACAGCACGTTGGTTCATCCAGCCCATAAGGAGCCTTGCTAGGCCCAGCCTGTTGGGAATCAGTAACACTGTCCATAACTAAGGATACAAGTCCTCCCCCACCAATTCCCACTGGCCCATCTTCCTCCTGCTGTTATTGGCTCGCATGATTGATTTATGGTATTCTAGGTAAAGTAAAATCATCTTGAGGAATTAAGCTGTTTGAAATATACTTGAGGAAAAGGACAAAGGACGTCACTGTGGAACAAGCAAATCAAGAAGGTGTCACATGTGGTTATTAGCTGCAGCAGAGATTTAAGAGTTACATGTTCTGAATTTACCTTGTCTTTACATCAATGACCATGCCTCATATACACTGAAGTATTTCACACATATATACATACATATATATAATATGAGACATAAAATATTTCATACATATAATATATGAAATAGTACATGTATGTGCTGAATTTCATTCTGTAATTATAGATTCGCTGTAGCTCAGGGATTGTCTCTTTGAAAATTAGAGTATCCCAGAGAGCTACAAAACCCTTTTGCTTCAGCCTTTTCAGCTACATGGGTGAGGGGACAAAGGGGAACCAAGGAAAGAGAAAACCTCCGTCTCCGTTTTGCTCTCAGGGCTCTGGAAGGATGCTGCTGCGTTAGAAGGCACACTTGTTGGTAGAGTCTGACAATTCTTTCCAGAAACATTTATGAATTACATGAAGAATAGCAATCCCTTACATAAGTGGTACCACAAACACTTGGACAGGACATCCCATTTATTCTCACTGGTTTTTATGTAACAATGTTACAACACAGTGAGTATTGAAAATCCCCAAGTTGTAGATAAGGAAACCAAGCCTCAAAGAGATGCCACGCCTTGTGCAGGGTTCTTGGTTCACATATGGTGGTGCCCACACCAGACCCAGTGATCCTGCTGGCCTGGGACCGGCTCCTCCTCCCTACGACACTAGAGGGAAGCGGGGGAGGGGAGGCGGTGGGGACCGAGAAACACCTTTCTGTCACCCTCAGGCTGGCGCAGCAGGGGAAGGGTCTGTGTGATCTCACATAGAAATGATGTATGACCCGTCCACGCAGTTACATGTGAAAATAATTATGACTAATGGAAAGGGTTATTTTTATGCTGTGGCTCTTTCATTTGAGAATTGGAGGTCCTTATACAGAACCTATGTTAGGCCGAGTTAAAAAAACTTTTCTTCCTGTTGGACAGAACCAGGAGCAGGGTCATAGTACATAGCAAAAGAAGCAGGATCAGGACCACACAGTCTGGATGAAGATGTCCCACAGGACCCGCAGCTTAGTAAAGACCCCGGTCCAAAGTTTCCAGGGGGATCGCTAAAGAAAAGGAGAGGGAAGAACCTCAATGCCACACTCTTCTTTTCTGCCTTGCAGTTTTCACTTACACAGAGAGGCAAGTGATTCCCGGAACAGGCTTCTGTTGCAGTTAGTACAACTCCATGCAGGGCCCTACTTCTTCCACACAGGAAGACTGCGACGCGGTCCCCACAGAGAGCAGAGCAGCGGCCTGGCCCGGCCCGGCAGCAGCAGGCTCTGGAACCCCACCTGATGTTCCTGCTGTGGTTTTGGACACTGTGCTAAATCTTCCGCGTGTGGTGGGTTTGGGTTTTTCTTAGTTTCCATTCATCTTCTTGGCAGTTGAAGGCTGAGATCAGAGGGTGAAGCTCCCCCCAAAACTACCCAACTGCCCAATCAGGGTTATTTAAACGTTTGTACGGCCTGTGAGATTTCTAATCAGAGTAGAGACCCACCAGCAAACAGCACTAATTAGATGAGCATTAAATCTCACCAGCTGAAATTGAAATTATCTTAAGGCATCATTTAAGGAAACATTAACATAAATGTATGCTAGGAGAATAGCACTCTCAGTCTTCTCTAATAAAACCCCTTACTGTATGTTCATTATTTAAAAGAAATCAGTGCTAAGGCAAAAAAGAAAACCAAAAGTCTATTTTCTTTCTCCATTTCCGATGGACTGTGTCTTAGACTGATCAACTCGTTAGAGTAAGACCAGACTAATAAACTGCCTCTTTCTCATTATAAGAGAGGAAAAGCTGTAACATTCTTCAGAATAATTCAACAAAGATTCCTTAACTGGAAAAAAAGTCACGGCATTTAAAACAAGGCTCAAATAAGTGCAGAAGCAAACTGTGTTTGTTGATGAGAAGACAGTGCCATGAACCTGTCAGAGTCTTCTGCATTCTTCTGTAAACATGACACAGTTTTGCCAGAATTCCAACAGTTTGAGTTTTCACTTGGACCTGAGCAAAGCGAGGTTTAACTTCATATAGGAGAAAAGCGTCCCTCACAGCCAGCCCCGGAGAAGGCACTCACAGAAGAAGGAATACCAGAGGCACACGCAAAGATGCCCGCCTCAAGCAGTCGGGGAAATAAAGCTGAAACAGACTGTCATCAGATTGCAAAAATTAAAACAATGGATGAAATCTAGCATGCGCAAAGATAAGGCATGATGGGAAACAGTGTAAACTGCTGGAGTTTTGAAGAACATGTCAAGAGGTATTAACAGCACACCAACCTCCTTGATCCAGTAATCCCCCTTTAGAAATCTGTCTGAACAAAGACCTAGCACATAAGGACAAACACACAAAGGTGTCCAATAAAGTAGCCTCTGTGATGGCAGACAGCTGACAATGATGGGACAGTCCACCAAATGTGGGATAGGCTCAAAAATCATGGTGCATCCTTACAGTGGAGTATTATATACAAGACAGGAAGTGAACGTGAAGTACTGCCCAGTGGGAAGCCCACGATGCATGCCGTGTTGGGCAGAAGCAAGTTGCACCTCAAGAAACAGAGTTAAAAAAAAAAAAGACTCTCAAAAATGTGCAAACGTATTTGCATGAGCAGAGAGCTGGTGAGTGACATACATCAAGCTGTTAATACTGGCTATTTTAGGAGATATGGGGGCTCAACAAACACAGTGATCTCTGATGCTTTTACACACAGGTGAATATGAGGAGCTCTTGCTGGCTAAAAGACACCTGCGAGGCTCCAAAATCTTTGGGTGTGAGAAAAAAGGAGTCCTCTCTGTTCAACTCCCCCACCTACTGCCTCCTGTTTAAACTCTTCACCCACCCTCACATCAGCACTTAATCATAATTTGTTTACAAATAGGTAAAACAATTATAACACAGTCTTTTAGCAGAAAGACGTTTAGCCCAGTATGCAAGTCAAGAAGGCTTCCTGGAGTCCTAGGAGGGGACTCCCAGCACTGCACTTGTAAAAACTCTAGATTATGAAGCCAATCTTCCAATTTCACCGCTGTTATCTCCACCAGCTGAAAAGCCAGCTGAATGTCTTCTTGTTATCCTCAGCCTATCGTTCCAGAAGCAGGGCAAGTCACTCCTCTGCCAAGAATGCCCCCTCACCAGACCGAGCCCCACGGCTGCTCCTGGCACAGGTCCTGTGGTCATTACTTATCTACTCGCAGAACTGTTTCATCCACTCAGATACGCTCAGTGCTAATGGTACTGCTGCCTGGCACCGTGCTTGCTACTGAGCAAGGCACACGATACCAGGAGCATGCGGACTGTAAACTCCATATGGGCACCGTATCATGTGTGTGTGTCAGTAAAGAGCTCAGTACCAGGCAGATACACCATACTCAGTCTATTCGCATATTTCTTTTGAAATTTTAGCTTATTAGTACATGAGTGTAATACATAATGTTTACATTCCTTGTGTGGCGTTCGTACATGTACATGACATATCCCAATTCCTTTTGCTCATCCATTTTTCCCTTCCCTTTGTCCCTTTCCATCTCTTGGTCCCTTTCCCTGCTGAGAATGATCTGCCTCCCTACTTTCTATTATCCATTATTATAGCTTGTATCTAGATGTCCTCCAAAGCCTCATGTGGTCATAGGTGAGGCTTTACGGAGGTGGCTGGATCTAGGGTGTGTGACTCTGGGATCAAGGATGTCTTGCTTGATTGATTCATAGTGTGATGCTAGGATTAAGTCTGCCCTACCTTGGGTGTGAGTGCTAAGGGTGGATAGCCTAGATAAGACACAAGGGACAGAAAGAGGGTTGCTGCTTGTCACTTGTAGCTTGCTGCTTGCTGCCTTCTGCCTGACATGAACTGTTTTTCCTCTGCAATGCTCCTCTGCCACGGAGAGGGCCTTGGAGCCAGCTAACTATGAACTGAAACCTCTATAAACTGTGAGCCAAATACACCTTCCCTCCTTTAACTTTGAGTGTCTGGTATTTTGTCTCAGCAATGAAAAAAATCAACAAAAACATCTATCTTTTATTTTGCTCTTTATTTTTACTCTGGGTTTCTCAAAGAGAAACAATGTGATAATTTGTGTATCTGATTTATTTCACTTAACATTATGATCTCAAGGTGCATCCATTTTCCTACAAATGACTCATCTATTCTTCTTTGTGGCAGAGTACTATTTCATGGTGTGTAAACACCACATTTTCTTTATCCATTCATCTGCTGACCGACATATAGGCTGCTTCCAAGATCTAGCTATTATGAATTGTGCTGCCATAAACACAGGTATGCATGTATCACTGTTATATGATGTCTTTAACACTTTCAGGAAGATACCTAGAAGGGGAATAGCTGGGTCAAATAGAATTTCTAGTTTCAGCCTTTTGAGGACTCTCCATACTGATTTCCATAGTGGTTGTACCAGTTTATGTTCCTACCAACAGTGTGGAAGGGTCCCTTTTCCTGCTGCAGCCTTGCCAGCATTCGTTACTGGCTGATTTCTCAATGATGGCCATACTTTCTGGGGTAAGATGGAATCTCAGTGTTGTTTTAATTTGCGTTTCTCTAATGGCCAGTGATGGTGAGCATTTCTTCATACATTTATTGGCCACTTGTACTTCATCTATGAAGTATCTATTCATCTTGCTTGCCCATTTTTTTGATTGAGTCTTTTACTTTGGGGGGGTCTAATTTTTTTGAGTTGTTATATATTCTAGACATGAATCCTCTGTCTGAGGAATCACTGGCAAAAATTCTTCCCATTCTGTAGGTTGTCTTTTCACCTTTCACTTTGTTGGTTGTTTCTTTTGCTGTGCAGAAGCTTTTCAAATTAACATGATCCCATTTGTTGATTCTCAGAACTATTTCCTGGGGTTCCATTCAGAAAATCCTTGCCTCCACCTACGACTTCCAGAGTTCTACCTATCTTGTCTTCCAGCAGGTTAAGTATCTGGTTTAACACTTAGTTCTTTGATCCACTTAATTTAATTTAGTACATGGTGAGAGATATGGGTCTAGATTCAATCTTCTGCACGTGGATAGCCAGTTTTCCAACACCATTTATTAAAGAGGCTATTTTTTCCTCCAGTAGCAAATGTTAGAATTAGTGGCTTATAGTAATGGTTGTTGACTGGTTGGCTGCTGTGAGCATTGGGACACTTTTGTATGACAGTAAGGAGGACAGACTCAAGGAGCTGAAGATGGGGAAGAAGAAGAAAAGAAGAAGAAGAAGAAGAGAGAAGAAGGAGAAGTGGAAGAAGAGGAAGAAGAGGAAGAAGAAGGAGAAAAGCACACAGGACTATCATGGAAGGGTGCTCAGATGCAAGCAGGATGACTAGACCTATCACACAGATGGCTGGAAAAGGGACCTTCGGGACAGAGATTGATGGGATGTGCCCACATGCCCTGCTAAATAATTGGGCAAAAACAGAAGAAAAAAAAAGTGTGTATCATGTCATGATATACCTGGAGCTCTGTGGGTATCACTACGTCTAAACTCACTTGGCATTAACATAACCGCTTTTATTTAAGAATGTGAAAATCATTCCCACCTCAACGTTAGCATTATTTCACCAGGCCTCTCTCTGGGGCTTCTTCTGGCTTAAATGCGTATTTTGAAAGCAAATGTAATAGCTTGGTATCATACACTTGGCTCTGGTACAGTTATTTAAACTCCCATTGTGCTTCTAAAGTGGCAGGGATGAAAAGCTAAGCACCTTTTCTAAGGTGTGTCCAACCAGAAACTTTCTGAAGTGCTGAGTATTTTGGCTGGGCAATGGCTACTTAGCACTGTGGAACACACCATGGTCAACTGTTACCCACAAAGGGAGTCTCGCAGGATTCTTTGTTAAATTTCAAAATGGCCAAATGCAGATTTTAAAAACCAGACTTTAAGGATTAAAAAAAAAATTGTGGACTTTGAATAGGACACAGATTTTTCTCACCATGTAAAATTAATACCTCTGACAATATAGTCTGTTTTAAAGTTTTTAAAATTTAAAAGTTTTCCTCTACCTTCCAATTCTACAATATAAAACATGACACTTCTTTATAAGGTAAAATGCATTAAGATTCTCTCCCTAGTCTTTCTAAAACTACAGGGCGAAAATATTTCTTTCAGTTATTTACTTCCAGGTGAAGATGAAAGTATACTAGAGAGATAAAATATGACAAGCTGTATTACCACCTAGTTTTTAATCCTCTCAAACATATATGGAACTTGAGAATAGTCCCATATGACTGGGTTACATGTTTTCTTGGCTGATGTAAAAGTTGAAGAATTCAAAGAGAAAAACACTGATCAGGGAAAAACAGGAAGTCCCAACTCTCAAAAACAGTCAGTCCACCTTCTATGCAGACCACAAAAAGATTAGACAAACTAAGTATTTGTTGACATTGGCTGTAAGTTTTGAAAGGGGAGAGAACCTTAAAATATATCTGGAATGAGACCAAATCACTCATTCACTGGTTCTTTCCTCTTTGTCTCTTTTTGTAAAATGTATTTTAAAGAAGCTGCTAAGTGGAAATCTAAAATTGCTTTCATATTCTTCCCTAAAAAAACAGAGCTGAGTTGTATGAAAAACCAACTATTCGCAAGGACCCTCCTATGTGTATACAGGGGGTCTGTGCTGGGCATTTTCTCATGAGTTATCAAACTTCATTTGATCCCCCTGAAAACCCATCAAAATAGGGGGTCTTAGCTCTTGTGAAGAACGGGGCTCACACGAAGGAATTTGGCCTCTAAATCCAGTCAAATGAGTTGGAAAGCCCATGGACCACTGCGTTTATATTTGAGTTCCCCTGTATTTTAGCTGTGTTATCTTAAGCACATGACAATCTCTCTGAGATTCAATATTCTCAGTAAAATAGGGATGTTCCTCCAAATCTCTCTGGCAGGAGATATCTTAGGGTTCCCCGACATCAAGTACCCACAGAGGCAAAGCATTAAGCCTCTCATTTCCCCTAAATGAGAGGAGCGGAGATGCAAAGGC
>PVJO010018198.1:0-37292 GCA_004026905.1 Hystrix cristata | reverse complement strand
TTTTTTTTTTTTTCTGATGCTGAGGATTGAACCTCAGGGCCTGAGCTTGCGAGGCAAGAACTCTAACTACTGAGCTAAATCCCTTACTCCTTTCTGGCCATTTTTAATCAGGTAGATTTTCTTTTGGGAGGTTGCTGGGGATTGAACTCAGGGCCTTGCGCTTGGCAGGCAAGTGCTGTACCACTGAGCTAAATCCCCAACACCAACCCAGTAGATCCTTTACTGAATTGTAAAGCACTTGATATCACTGTGATGAGCACTTTCAAGGTCTATGATTGTCCAGTGTCTTTCTCCCATGGACAGTTTTTAGGCTTCTTGAAGGTGCTTTTGAAGCACAAACATTTAAAGTTATAACTATTAGCAAGTATTAATTACACAGAATAAGGGGTGTCACTGTTGAAGCAGAGCCTCTTTTAATTTTGATGAAGTGCGATTATCTACTTGTTCTTTTGTCACTTGTGCTTTTGCTATCACATCTAAGAAATCATTTCCTACCCCCAGATCACGATGATTCAATCCCACATTTTCATCTGATAATTTTATAATTTTAGTTCTTGCGCTATGGTTTATACCCATTTTGAGCTCATTCTTGTATAGGATGAGGTTCAATTTTTCTTTTTCAAGTGGATATCTAATCCCACCACCCTTTACTGAAAAGACTATTTTTCCCCCGTAAAATTACCTTGACAGAGTTGTTAAAAATCAATTGATAACAAATATGAAGATTTAGTTTTGGACTCTCAATTCTATTCCAGTGACATACATCTTCATATAGGCAGTACACTGTCTTGGACATGTGACTTGCTCTAAGTATGGAAATAAGGTAGTGTGAATCCTTCAAGTCGCTCCTTCAAGACGCTTTGGCTACTCTGTGCACCTTGTATTTCCACCTGAATTTTCAGACCAGATTTCTCCAAAGAAGACAGCTTTGATTTTTGTGTTGTGTTTGACTCGTAAGTCTGTTTGGGGGAGTACTGTCACCTTTGCTATATTGAATATTCCAATCCATGAGCAATAGAACATCTATCCATTTTCTTAGGGTTTTTTTTAAAATTAATTAATTAAAACTGATTAATTTCAACAATGTTTTGCAATTTCCAGAGTACAAACTTTGCACTTATTTTGTTAAACTTATTCCTAATTTTTTTCACATAGTTGAAAATGGAATTGTTTTGTCCATTGCTAGTAAATAGAAATACAGCTGTTTGGTTGCATAAAGAGTCTCATTGGCAGTGGAGTGGAAACCAAACAGATGGAATGATGCCACACAGTTTGGGCCAAGGAAAATCATCTTTTTTCTTGTGTTCATCATCTGGTTCTCCACAACCCTTATCCTGTGTCAGAAGGGTCCTACAGTCTACTTTATCAAAACTGAGTGCCAATTTATACTTAGCATTCACTTACTCAAAATTCAGAATCTGTCAAATCTTTATACAGAACCTGCATTTCTCGGCTTCCATAAACTCTCGTACCTGATTTTTTACACCATAAATTGAGACAGGTCTTTATCCCTCTGCCATGTGCTTGCCTTGCCCAAGTGGTTCCTCTCTGTCACGCTACAGTGAGAATGATGCGCTCTCACTCCTGGTGTGCTCGCATCAGTGTTTAGTGGCTTCTTAGAGCTCATTACTAGCATCTCTTTCCAACTCTGTGTTCATTGGTGTCACACTGGGAGCTTGCAGTCACAGTGAGAATACTTACACCACGGAAATCAGCAAGTGTTACTGATCAGTTGTCTTTTAGAGACGATTGTTGAGTATTAATGATCTTACTGCTGTTTGATGAATAATTTGTGCTCTGTGTGCCCTTCATTATTGCAGTACGATAAATGACTGTAGTCACTTCTGGCTTTAATATGACCCATTGAAGTCTATTTTCATATAGGCAATAAACAAGCTGTGCAAACCATAAAAACAAGCACAAATAAAAGGGACAGAACAAGACTTGGTTTCACACTAATTTACTGCCAAGAAGTTTGTGAAAATCTCCTATGCAGAACTGAGCCAGACCGAATCTGATTCAAATGTCCACTTGCCCAGGCCAGCCCAGCCATGTGGTAAATACCCCTTCCTTCTCTGTTACACAGAAGGAACCAGTGGAGAGATGCATTTTATAATATGCTTTGCCATCGATGAAGCAATACACATTTTCAATAAAAAATGGCAGTTGAAGGAACTAAAAATACTAATGGGTTGTAAATGAAAGATATTAGCTACTGTCAACTTTACTTTAAAACATTACAATATGCAAAACAAAGTAACTATGCTAATGAAAATCCCCAGACCAGAAGTCATCTAACCAAAATGTAGTCACTGTAATTGGGAGGACTGTTGCTCTGTTTTTTGAAAGGAAACTATTTTCTTGACAATCCCCTCGCCAACTGCCACCAACAACAAAAAGATGTATACAAAGAATTAGAAGAAAAACAAAACAAACAAACAAACCAAAAACACTGAAAAATATTCTCTCTGCATAATCTTGAACTTACTAACATGTCTGGGCTTGAAGATTTTTTTAGCAAAAACTAAATATAACTTACAGAACTGGATGAGATCTACTCCTGTAGTGACGAACATTGCCCACACTGGAAAGGAGGGAGTGTGTACTAAAAACACTTGGGCTGATTTATCTGTCATTTAAAGATTCTGAAAAATCTCTGCCCACCTTGACCCTAAGCATCTTTGTCTTAGTAAGTCACTGTTACCTGTGGGCACTTCACTTTTACATGGAATAGAGGTGGGGAACAAATGGAGAATGACTGGATTAGATAAACTCCTATATTGGTTCCAGCTTTAACATTCTGTAACAACTGCTTTCAGAGGAAAAATAATTTCTGTTCAAGGACTACTATTCCCTCAGCAGTCTTTACAAATCAATGCAGGAAGCAAACAGCTATTCTATTCTTGAAAACAAACCACTCTGCAGGCGAAATCAGATGGCCGAAGGGAGTACAATTATTTGTTTAGGGACGTATCTGAAGTTTAGATGTATTCCTTATTGATATACGACAATTGCATCAGTGAATTTGAAATCTATAAATTACGTGGCAAATGTGCATTTAACTTCCTATTTACATCTCTACAACAGGGGTGGGGAGCAAGACCATTTCATCCCTGAGGAACTGCATTAACTGATTCCCTTGCTATAGATGACCATTTATGAATATTAACAGAAACCATGTTGTAGGATTATTTTGCCCTAGCTCTTGAACAGTAAAATAGAGTATGTAGACATTAATGTGACTATAATGAAAAATGCAAAAAAGCAACTTTTCGGAAGATGTTTTGTTAATTGCTCTTTCTTCCCAGTATAGTTTATTGCATGTACACACTCACACACTAATATAGTGGTGCACCAATAAAACTTTAACAAGTGCCTCTTCAAGCAAAAAATGCCCTGATTTGTAGAGTCTGCCAAGTTACACCCTGTAAATTCTCTAGCTGGATTGAAGCTATCTATCAATGTGAGATCAATAAACTCACTTTGAGAAGAGACGTGCACAATCGGTTCTCTTGAGCTGTAAGAGGCGGCCTTGATACTCAGCTGCCCTGCAGCCTCCACATGATGTAAATATATGCCGACCTATCATGTATAAATATGTCACATATGATATACAACGTTTATGATTTACCCAAATTTAGTCAGGAATTGTTTTCCTTTAAAATCATGTAGCAAAAGAGTTTGAATCCACAATCATTTTAACTATAAATTGCTCCAACCAACTATGCAGTCAAGGGTATGTGTATAATGTAGATAATCTCTGACTGTTACAGGTAGTTGGAGTGCTTAAAAATGGTTTTAGACTTCTCACTTAGGTGGACCTTAAGTGTATATTTTACAAATAATTATTAACACGCCGAAAACAAAATCATGAATATACATTTTCCAAAATGAATGAATCCAAAAACCATGTGAAGGCTGCAAGTCTCTCTTTGAGGCATGAGCAAATATCAAGGATGACAACTCCTAGACTTGACACTTGACTCACTTACACTCCTGGGGAGTAGGGTGAACAGTTGTAATCATCATGCAAGAAGTTCCTAAATTGTGTACCTGATTAAAGCTACTATCCTGTCTTGAATTCTGTTTCTGGACTAGCACCAAGAAACACACTGAGAGAGCAACTGAGTGGCAATTTTCAAATCAATAAAGTTTTATTGTTGAGCTATTGTTATTGCAAGACACTAGACTTGGGCACAGTGTGCAAAGATTAACGTGCACAATCTTCTCATTGAACTTAGTAAGAGGTAACAAGACAAGAGCTTCAATATTTTAATAGGAAATAGGTGCTAACAGGAAATATAAAAGGATTCTGCTCTTTGAGAAGATATGAAAAGTCTTTTGCAACAAGGTAGTATGGAAAGGAAATGAAGTAATAAAAATTTGAAGGGAAGATCAATAGAATAGTTTCTGTTAAAATGTGTTCTATCCGGTATGAAATGTTGTCATCTTCTGCTGGATCCTGGTATTTCAGTTTCTTAATAATTATAGGAAAATTTGTTCTGATTACTACAGGAATTCTCAACACAAGGAATCTTTCTGGACAGATGTTGAAGCCTGTCTTTGAGTTCTTTAATTAGCAGCAGAGAGAAAATGTAGAGAATTTGGAAACAACTTCTGCAGACTCAGTCCAGATGGGAGAAAGAATAAGTAGGGCAGGCAAGGCGGAAGGCAGTACCAGCAACCCCTTCACCCTCTCTGAGAAGAACGTGCGACAGAACTGCCGGGGACTCAAGTCTGCTGATGAGAAGGACAACTAGTAACTACTCCCATCTGGGTGTCAGGCTGCCTGGGGACGCAAACTCGTGATTCACAGAGTACTACCAGTATGAGTAACAGATTAATTAATTCATCCTACACCCTTTTTCCTAAAACTATTTGCAATGAATGGGAAATACTTTTTATTAAAAGGAAGGACACGCAAATATGTTTTCTTCTAAACTAGTTATTTGCAGCTTACATTCTTGCCAGCACAAGCTGAGTATAACTTAAAGGTGAATCTAAACCACATTTTCTAAAACTCTTTATATTCAGAACAGGCATCTGAGGAAAGAAATATATTACCATTAATAAGTGCAAAAGGTGAATTAGTTCAAGTGACCTGCTTGATTGTCAACCTGACTGCAGTAAGAGACTCCTAGAGAGTAAACGATTGAACCATCACGATGCTAACCTCAGTGATATATTAGCCCATTGATGAGTTCGTAACTGAGAACCTGTTAGGAAGCGGGGCTTCCTCGGAGAAGCAGGTCACTAGGGTCGCTCAGGCATGACTGTGAAGGGCCTAAATCTTGAGCTCTTTCCCACTAGCTCTGCATCCCGCCTGCCGTGGGTTGAACAGTCTGCCTCCAACACAATCTTCCACCATGCTGTTTCTGCCTCAGAAGCTATAGTGTGATAGCGCATGCCTGTGATTCCAGTACTTGGGAGGCTGGCTCCAAGTTCAAGGCCAGCCTGAACTACATAGTGAGACCTTGTCTCAAAACAAACAAACAAACCCTAAAAACGAAAACACTGGGAATGAAACAGGGGAGAAGCTGGAGCTGGAGAGGTTCCTGACCTCTACACTGACCGATGGCGAGCAGGGCCTCGTGTCTCTGTGTTTTATGAGTAGCATTTACCCTTGAAGTAATCCATGTTAACGTTTCTTTAGCATTTGTTATATTCTTCAAATCGGTTCTCAAAGAACTTGTGTGCTGGGTTGTAAGAGTCAAAATAATCTGAATGAATGTCACACTAAAGATCAGAATCAATAAAATTAAAAACACAGGGAAACATTCATGCGATCTTTGCTCACACATTCAGAAAGTGATGTTCCTGGTTGTAACCCCTCCCGGGAAATCAAGGACAGACCCAGGTACTGGTTTCTGGGTTATTCACTGAGAGTGGGTACCTGAAGGAGAAGGCTGGCCTTTAACTACGCCGTTTTTAGTCTTTTCTTCCGAATTCATTACTTCCTTGTAAATAAGTTCTGTAAGAAACAGTTTTTGGTGTTACTATATGCAGCAAATGTTTCTTAATTCACAGAGAAATTAATTCATAATACATAACATTTCAGATTGGCTGAGTAGATTAAAAAATCAACTGAGATCCTTTATTCTTCTATTTCTATTATTCTTTGCAATTAACATAGTGGTCAGTGAGTAAGTCCTCAGTGAAGCAGTCAACAAATGAATGTATGAAAGATACATGTTTTACACTTTTGTGACTTCTCGATGGGTGGGCACTTCTGGAATAGTCTCATGTTATTTAGCAAGGATTTTAATGACTGTTTTTGAGCATCATTTTTTAATACGCTTGAAGCGATGCACGATTTCTCACAAAGTTAAATTATTACCAGACCTTACACCTTCTATCTCTCGCATCATTTTTCTTTCAGCCTCACATCTTAGATTTGTAAATCTAAACAGGCCTAAAATACAGCATATGAAAAATTGGTTTTATTCATTCCCAAATTGGTATCCATTTTTTGTCTTTCTCATTTGTAGAGTCAAAAAATGGATCTTTAGTTCTTTTAATTTTTCCTCCTTTAGCTAAAAATTATTCAACCCTCTTTGTTCTTGCTTTGCAATAGCCTCGTATAATCATCATCCCTTATGCAGACTTCTTTCTAAGTCAGTCTACATCTTCCTCAAAAGACAGCTGCATCTCTCTCTTACCTACTCACAAAGCCCTGGAAACCCCTTTATTCCTGGTTAGATCAATGCAAGCCTTTTCCTTCTGACTACTTTTTAATTGATTTGTGTTTTGCACATGTTCAGTGTTCCATCTTTACCAGTACGGTCCCCTGTCCGGGAAAAATTTTTTTGTTCCTTGTAAGTTTTACTTATTCTTGTCATTTGTTTTCGTCTTCTAGCACCTATTTGGTATTTTACTGTTTTCCGTGGCAACCCCCCCTGCCCAGTTTTCATTTATTAATTCCTTCAAGATAGCTAAATTTCCCGTCCTTTCGAAGCCTCCTTTTACATTTCTCCCATTTTGATCTGATCATTTGGCATCTTCCACATCTGGGTTTCTCATATTATTCTGCTCTGTAGTTACTTATATTAGCTTAAGAATTCTTTTCAAATTTGAGCTGCTTCTTTGCTTTGATTCAATCTAAGTATGATTTTGAAGATATAATACGAGTTTGGAGAAATTTTTACTGAAAAAATAGATTATGACATTCACTGATTCTTTTTATTAATTTAAAAAGAAATAAGCCACCAATTGCACTTATTTTCTATTTAAATGCATATCCTATACATTGAGTGAATGAATTCATGTAATAGCTACCTTTTTCTTTCTAAAGTCTAAAAACATTTCAGACTTAAGTTTAATTCCATGTTTTATGTAAAATTTTGCAT
Organism: Hystrix cristata; assembly: GCA_004026905.1. NCBI lineage: Eukaryota > Metazoa > Chordata > Mammalia > Rodentia > Hystricidae > Hystrix > Hystrix cristata. The sequence continues at coordinate 29,946 of PVJO010018198.1, read as the reverse complement.
ACAAACAGGAAAAGTTTAATTTTGAAATTTTGAGTTGAAGCTTGCCCTGCACAATGACAAACATTTGGACAATCAGTGCTATTTACAAAAGTGTCAATGATTAATTCCTTTCATTCTTGAGCAAATACAAGTTTGCCATCAGTACGAGAAGAGAGATAAAGTTTTAGGAACTTTGAAAATGGCATAAGAGGACAATTTAAGAGCTTCTTTCAGTAAATTACTTTATAAGAAAAATTCTTGGGGCATTTTCTGAATCCTAAGTATAAGATATAGAAGTGTCAGTAATTATGTTCTGAGTCTCAGTAAAGTAACAAATACACACTTATGAATAGTATAGTCACCTTTCCATTCTTCAATGGTGTGTTCTCTTTCATCCAGCTGTTTGTCATAAATCTGAGGTGGAGGCTGCAGAATAAAAACAAATAGATTCTGTAGAATCACATGTACATAACTGGACTCTTAACAATACATAAGAACACCCAAATCATTTGATGATTTGGGTGACACAATTTGGGTGTCAAATGATTTGGGTGACAATCACAATGTTATACAAACATGAAATAATGACAGTAATTCAGAAGTTAAAGTCTCCCTGCATACTGACAAAAGATTTCCTTGTATGGCAATATTGTTGCTGAGTAAACACGGGCCACAGATCCCCGTCCTGGAGCCCACATCCCTGCTTCAGAAAACTCAAACTCAACACCTGACCACAAGGTCACCGAAGCTGCTCTTTCCTCTGCTCATCTGCCCTACAACAGATCCTGCTAAAACTCTCCCAGGCTGATAAGATCTGTCCCACCTTTAGACCTTCTCTGAAGAAGACTCAATATTGCTTCTCAATAGACCATAGTACCAGTCCCCACTACAAAGAAACATTTAGATTATTAACCTTTTAGTTTTCTTGAAACATCATAAAATATCTTTATATACAGTTGTGTGGCCTACACTTAAATGGTCTCAGTATATACCCCCTCTGCCAGCTGGTTACAGAAGGGGTCACTTTGAGCCCCTCAGAGGCCCTTAGGTCATTCCTCTCCAGAAGAGCCTTCAGGCTGAAGGATGCAGTCAACATCCCTCTTCCCATGTGGGGTTTGGATATGGAGAAAAAGATTTCCACACATGTATGTGTCTTCCAAGAAGAATATATCCAAACAAACTCTCCAGACCTGTTTTCTTAGTATTTTGACTTGGGGAGAGCTACCCGAGAGCTGAGGGTAGGGCTAACTTAGGCCAGTTGACAATGAAAGGAGAAAGGTCTCCCTGAAAGTCACATGACCAGGATGCGGAGAACAGCGGGACAGGATAGTTACACAATGTACACTAGACTGAGTGCAGAGGAGAAAGACATGTCTGGTCCCCCAAGACAGAGGAGCCCAGGACCTGTCTTCATCCAACACTCAAATGCTTCGTGAGAAACTCAGATTTATTCAGTCAGAGTGACTCAGACCTACTAGGATGTGGATCCCCAAGGAGAGCTACCATAAGGAAGGCTTTGGGGACACCATTCAGAAACACGCTTTCTGGCAGCCTGAACAGAGAGACGTGAATGCCACCCTAGCCCTGGCACGTGGGGCAGCTTGCATCCTGCAGAAGTGCCCAAGTGTGAGAACAGAAGACTGTTCGGCTGCGGGAAGGCAAGCTAACGCAGACCTGAGGTGCTGAGAAACAATACTGGCAGGCAGACATTCCTGTAGTGCCCGTGACTGCTGCTGGGCAGAAGGCTTTAAGCATCACTGCTACTCAGAGGAGGCAGACCGAGCAGCACCACTTACTCGGCAGCAGTTGGCACACAGACAGCTAAGCAGAGGAGCCCTTTGCCCAAGCCTGCGACACTGAGAACGCACAAGTGCTGGCCTGGCGAAGGCGAGGACACTGGACGGGGGCAGGGGGTCAGGCTCTGATGAGGACCGGATGAGGGAGGGTGCTCTGCCCCAAACTGGGAAGGATTCTCAAATTATATGACTATTATGATCATGTGAGTGAACAAGTAAAAGGAGCTTATTCTTGAAAACCTGTGAGGCCATAATCTAAGTCAGCTGTTGTGAAGCCAAAGTCTGATCTGGCTGCAATGCTCTGCCAAGTGGCAGGTTTCCTGCTGCGGCTCTTCCTGAGGATGCATAACGCTGTGTTAGGTCCTGTCCAAACGGCCACATCCAGGATCCTCACAGGACAGCTGCACAGCCCGCAGGGTCCCCCCAGAGCTGTGCTTTGTGGCCATCTTTTTCTTCTAACAGTAGACCCAGCTCAGGGTCCCACAGAACCGACTTTCCCATACACTGGATTTTTCCACTCAAGTTTCAAAATTAAATATCGTTCAAGAGTGCAGTCTCTGCCAAAGTTCATAAATGCCATTTTTTGCTTGCAACAAAGCTATTTTGAGCTGTTTTTTCTTGGCACTTCAGCACATAGCTGTTGCTCATGTATGAAGCACAAAGTACACAGATTAACCACAAACTACATAGAGAGAAAGCAAAGTGCCGAGTCCAGGTTTCTCCCCTTCAGTGACTCCAGAGGCATGTTTAAAACATATTTTTATAGTTATTACTCAAGGACCTCTACAAATGAACTGTACGTTCAGGTTTGGGTTTTTGCTTTTGTTTTATTTCACTTAGAAAGAAAAGTGGCAAATGTCACCTACTATGTGAAGACATCTTCACTTAAAGATGTCTTATACATAACAATATAAAACAATAATTGACCAAGAATCCAAAAAGAGCAATGTCATAGTGCACACACACATCTGCACACACACATGTGCACACACACACACGTGAGCGTGCTTTGGTAGCAATCATGAATGTGTGATGATCTATAACACTCTTTGCTTCCATCTATTAAGAAGAGTTGGTGTCTGATTGCTCAACTTTTTTATTTTCCCATCCTACTAAATAGGAAAAATTCTTTTTTGCTAGGTAACAATGTAAATATAAAAGCAATGAGGATCAGGGAGAAAGAAAAATGGGTAGTGTGTAGAGAATTATCAGGCTTTGTGAACTTCAGCCATTCTTCAACAGACTGAGACTCAAGATGTTTTTTAATTATTTTTGAAGATTTGATTTTCACTCTCTTGGTTGAAAGTCCTGCAGAAATTGAAGCATGGACTCATATAGGAACAGCATAAATAATAACAATGTGAGTTGTATATATTCTGTACTGATGACATTGTGCACATACGTTCAAACTAAATTAAATGAGATAAACACATGAACAAATACATGATCACTGAGTTAAAGTATTAAACTTAATTTATTAAATTTAGTCATTCCATAAAAGTCTTAGGCACTTAGCATGTGCCAAACCTATGCATAGATTGAAGAATGACAACAGAATGCAGAAAGAGGAACCAGGGAGCAATTGTATGACCTATGAAAGATATTAGAAATGGAAAGTGAGACAGGATAGAAGATACATGGTATCCAAGAATAATTAATGAGTTTTAATAAATAAAACTAATATAAATTGGGTTTTTTAATGAATTATACACAATGAGAGAAGAATGACTCCCTGCTTTCTAAAAGGAGTAGCTGGGCGGATGATGGTGCGGGTGGAGACCGCTAAAGAAGCAGAAAATACAAAGAGTGAGATGTGGTTGGTGGAAAGAGAAGCCTAAGGCTGTGTGCGCCGAGATGTTCATTTGAAAATTGAGTCTGTGACCTGCCTTCAGATGAGTGCTGTTGGCTATAAACTTGCGGATGTGCAGATACCAGCAAGAGTTTGTTGAACCACAACAGCAGAAGAGGTCAAGGGGTAGGAAGGGTAAAGGGCCAAGGGGGACCCCCACCAAGTACCAAGGTTTAAAGACAGTCCAAGGATGGTAGGTCCACCCCCCTGAAAATTAGAGAAATACATACAAAATGAGAATATTGCAAACCTATAGGAGAAGAATCGATGCACAGTTTTTTTGGAAGTGAGAATACGAAGACTTTGGCTTCCACAGCAGCAGTAAGGCAGCGTCTTGGAGCCCTTGAAGTGTTTTGTGATTTTTTCAACATTATTATCACATCCAGAAATGTGCAGGGAGATCCTTAGTAGGGGACATCAACACGAAACAACATCTAAAATACTGGACAACATCTAAAATACTGGAACAATAGGAAAGAATCTCGCCAATGCCAATATAGATATTGTAAATGACTAGCAGGAAAAGGAACTGTAAAACAAGAGACACTGAAAAAATATCATAGTTTCAGGTCTGCTGGCCCAACTATCTTTCAGAGGCTGAAAACTGACAATGACTCTTGCCTGTCTACTTAAGTGAAGTCATTGCTTTTCCAAGAAGCTTCTGTGTTCTAGGCTCTTCGCACAAACTTAACCCTCAGAAGTAAGCCAACTGCATGCAAAAAATTCTTAAAAATGTATGTTCAAGTCACCGGCAAATGAATGGGGAAATTTTTATGAAAACTCAACTTAAAGAGCAATTCAGAGTACACGGTAATAGAGTTTATGCTGAAATAAAGAATAATAAAACAATGTTTAAAGTGAACATTTTTGAAGATAATAAATAAGAACGCAGCCGATAAGATGACCATACTTCCTACTTCCTTCAAAGAACTCTACTTAATGTTCTCTGTGTTTTTGGTTATCAGTAGCCCTTTCACCCTTCCCTCCCTTAAGCAGTGTGAGTTGGAAGATAAAACGTAAGCATCCTGCAAGGCAGGTTTGCAATATGCACGGTAAAGATCTAAGATCTACAGTAATTTGGGGATAGAAAGAAAACCTGAATCACAATGTTTTCCTACCACAGAGATTTTAATTGCAACTTTGCTTCTGCAAGATACTATCTCAGTATTTCCTTCCATTTTCTCCATTTTTAAGAATGTAAAACTTAGCTATAAAACACGGCTTGAAACACAGCGCATAGAGGACTACTAGTGTGCGTTATAAATCTGGAGTTGAGAGATACAGCTTCTGTTGCTATTTTATAGAGTTCATGGTGCTTTAGATAATTTTTTTACTGAAGAGGCCTGTTAACACTATCTATTCATTTCCTAACTGACTGTCCCAAAGTAAAAGTTGCTCTTTCTTGTGACACACTAATATAAACATATTTAAGTAATACTTCTTCACTAAGCAAAATGCGTTAATTTATTCCTTTCTTAATCTTCAAGACAATCTCTTTTTTCAACAGGATCACAGAATACAAGTAACAGAGGACAATTTGAAGACTCTCCAGTACCACCCTCATTTGATCTTCAAATCGGAATATAGAAACTAAAAAAAAAAAAAAGTGACTTCTTCATGATCATATAGTTAGTTAGCGGCAAAGTTAAGAATACAATTTATAGTTTCCTACAGGAAAGGGTTGAATAAAGGGATTTCTATGAAATGCAGAAACATTAAAGTGGATCCAAAACATTGTCATTAAAAACAAATGTGAGCCCGCCATTCTGGCTTCTGTCCCACTATTGTGTCAGCCAACACATACTGCTGTATCTCATAACTATCATACTTAGATTCTCGAATGTTCTTTGTCAAACTGTCTTGGAAATGAACTCCTTTGCATACACAAATCTCAAAAAAGATGAGAATCAGATTAGAGAGATTGACGTTGTACAAAGTCATTCCTTTTATCCATTGTTTAGCCTCAAGTTGACATATTTTCCAGAACAGTCATGTCCAAGTCATACGACAATCATCATATTGTTGGTGCTGTCTTCAGCTTTTGTGTCCTGATTACGCATCTCTCTGTGTTCCATTGCCTTGTTTAAGATGCCAATGACGGTCTTAAATAGTACAATCTTCCCGTGTGTTCATTCTTTATTAATTCAGCAGCTGGATCAAGTAAGTGATACTGTGTCTTAGTGAAACATGCCCAGGCTTTCTTACTCAACTTGCCAAAAGCTGCGTGGTTTATTGAAAAGCTTTAACCAAGACAGCCAAGGCCGTATGTAAGTAAAAAATGAGATAGATCAGCAAATCTACTTAAGGAAATATACAAATGGAGTAAATTGTCACAACATAATTTTCCTTTTGGCCAATAATGCTGCACAAAAAATGTACAACCAAGGTGGACTACCCCTTGTGCCCTAACCCTGCCCCCAGCTACGCCCTTGAAGAAACAACTTAATGAAATCAGGAAAGCAACACTCAAAATGAGAAATTAACAGAGATTGGAAGTATTTTTAAAAACTTAGAAATCCTGAAGGTTAAAAATACAACGAATAAAAGGGGGAAAAAGTAATAGAGTGCATCAAATGCAGGATTAATGGAGCTGAAAAATTGTGAACTCAAGGATGAGTTATTTGGAAATATGCAGTTAAAGGAGAAAATATTTTAAAAACAAAAAATTAAGAAAGTTTATGAATTTTATGAGACAGACTCAAAAAAGCAAATTTTGGAAGCATAGCTCAAAAAAAAAAGAAAAAGAAAAAGAAAAGAAAAGAAAGACAAAGGTGCAGGAAATATTATTTTAAAAAATAAATTTTCCAAATCTCTGAAAAGAATATAAATACCAATTCTTCTCAAATGTTTTCTTTTTTTTACACGTGCACTTTCATAATTATATATATATATTTTTTATTTTTTTAACCAAGAACATGTATTGGTACATTGTCCATATATTGATCACATTTAACATGTTTGTTTTGTACCTGTACATGGTGTCTCTTGGTTCTCACCCCCTACCCACCCCTCCCTTCTTCTCAAATGTTTTCAAAGCAACTAAAGAGAGAACATTTCCAAACCATTTCATGAAGCCAGCGCTACTCTAATTCAAAAGCCAGACAAGGACACCACAGCAAAAGAAAACTTCAGACTGATAACCCTGATGTAAATAGATGCAAAGCTCTCCACAAAATCCAGCAAACCAAATTCAACTACAAATTCACCAGATCAAGTGGGATTTAGCAGAGATTCAAGGATAATTCTACATGTACATATCGAGAAATGTACTACACCACAGTAACCAAATAAAGGGCAAAAGCACATTATTGTCTAAATAGAGGTAAAGAAAGTATTTGAAAAAATTTAACTTCTTTTCATGACAAAAAAATTCAACAAATTGGGTGCAAAAGGAATATACCTCAAAAGAATAAGGCTCACATATGACAACTGAACCATTAGCGTCGCTATGAATGGTGAAAATGTAAAAGTTTTTCCTCTAACATTAAGAACAAGGCAACGATGCATACTCCTATCATTTCTCATCAACATCCTAGCTGTATAGCACTTAAGCAAGGTAAAGAAATAAAAGTTTCCAATATCGGAAAGAAGTTGAATTGTCCCTGTTTACAGATAACATAATCTTATATAAAGAAAACAGTAAATACTCTATCAAAAAAAAACCCCACAAACTATTGGAACTGATGGATTCGGTAAAGTGGCAGGACACAAAATCAACACACAAATCTCAGTAGCATTTCTATACTCTAACAATGATCTACTAAAAAATAGATCAGGAAAACAATCCCAGTGACAATAGCTACAAAAATCCTCCTTCAAAATAAATTTAACTCAGGATTTGAAAGAAACATACACCGAAAACTATAAATTACTGATGGATGTAACTGAAGAAGACATAATACAGCCATGTACCGTGGAAAGTATTTGGCTCTATCCTACAAATGGTATATATAGCAATAGTTCCACATTATACAAAATTGCTGAAAAATTTCTATGACTCACTGATATTGTAGCCTTTATAAACATATTGCTTATGTGTCATGCAATGTATTGCTGTGCAGACAAAATCCAATGTACTGCCAGTTATGTATAATATACACTACTTGATAATGGTAATAAATAAGTTATTGATGTATGTATTTACTACACTATTCTATACTTTTGTTCTATTTTGAAATATATTCCTATTTATAACTTTTCTTTGATTGCAAAACCATTTGTTATCTTATGGCAGCACCAGCTTTATGCATCTCCTGTCTATCCCATCTCTTAGTTGCATCCAAGGGGCATGTTAACCAATTGACTTACACCACCTAGATTTCTGTTAGTTCACACTATGCTGTTCACACAATGATGAAAGTGCCTAACAACCTATTTCTCAGAACATCTTTGTCATTAAGTAACACATGAGTGTAAGTGGAAAGATACCCCATATTCATTGACAAGAAGAATTAATATTAATTAAAATACCATGTTACCCACAGCAATCTATATACTCAATGCATTCCCTATCAAAATCCAAAGTCAATTTTCACATAAATAGGAAATGAAAGTTTAAAAGTCAAATGAAACCACAAGAGACTCCACATGGCTAAAACAATCTTGAGCAAAAAGAACACGGCTGAGAGGCATCACACTACCTGACCTCAAAATGTATGACAAAACAATAATAACCAAAACACAGGGCACTGGCACTATAAAACAGGGACACTGCCCATCGGGACAGCATAGACAGCCCAGAAATTGCACATTTGTGGTCAAGTGTTTTTGCCAAAGATGCCAAGAACACACAATGAGAAAAAGAAAGTCTCTTCAACGAGGTATCGACATGCAGAAGAGTGAAATTAAATTTTTATCTCACATTCTGTATAAAAACCTACTCAAAATGAATTCCAAACCCAAATGTATGACCTGAAACTTAAAACTACCCTAAGAAAACAGGAGAGAAAGTTCCATGACATTGCTGTGCACAGTAGTATTTTGGATAGTAGTCCAAAAGCACAGGCAATTGAAGCAAAAACAGGACAAATGGGACTATAACAAACTAAGAGCTTCTATACAGCAAAGCAAATAATCAGAGTAAAGACACAAACCAGGGACTCAGAGAGAATACTGTACTTGCTAACCACACACCTGGCAAGGGGATAATATTCAGTAACATAAAACTCAAACAACTCAACATAAGAAATCAAATAGCCTGATTTTAAAATAGGAAGGCTGAAGGAATGTTTCAAAAGACACACAAATGGTAAACAGGTGTATGAAAAATGCTCAGTGTCACTGATCATCAGAGAGAAAGCAAATTAAAACCACAGTGAAGGACAACTGTACACCTGTAAAAATAGCTGTTACCAAAATGACAAAAGGTATCTCTTAGGGAGGATGTGGAGAAAAGGCAGTTCTTACACATTGTTGGTAGGAATGTAAACTATGGTAAGTAGAATTATCATATGATCAAGAAATCCCACTCTTAGGTATATACCTGAAGAAAATTAAATCAGTATATCAAGAAGACATCTGTAGCCCTGTGTTTATTACAGCACTATTCACAATACCCACAATGTAGGATCTAACCTAACAATAAATGCATAAACAAAGAAACAGTGAGGAATGTGCACAATAGAATAATACTTCATCTTAAAAAAAGGAAAGAAATTCTGTCATTTGCAAAAACATGGATGCACCTGGAGGATATTAGGCTAAGAGAAATAAGTTAGGCACAAAAAAACAAATAGATCATCACCTCACATGTGCAGTGTAAAAAATAGTCAGCTCATTCAAATAGAAAGTACAGTAGTGCTTGCTAAGGGCTGGTTAGTGGGGCTCAGGGAGATACAGATATTCCTCGTTTAATGACCTACCTGGTTAAAGATTGTTCGGATTTGCTATTAAAACACACTGTTTGTACCTATGACCCATCTTTATTTTTGTACAGTTCTGTGCATCTTCTTTATAGCGCTTCAATATCTTTTTTGTACGGTATACCTTGTTTGTACAGTACTGTAATTTTTGCTGATTGTACAGTACAGTACTGTGGTTCTAGGTTCTATGTTACAGTATTGCATGTAAAAGTTATGCAAATAAAAGCAAAGGCATCAAGTTGGAGTTTCTTCTGACAATTTCTTTGTTCTGAAAATTCCAATGTACATGTATCTACAATTCCTTATTTAGTGACCAATCTATCCAATGGCCAAGTCAAGGGCCACTATTCGGTAAATGAGAAGTGCCTGTATTGGCCAAAGGATATGAAATTTCACTTAGTCGGAAAGAGTAAATTCAAGAGCTATTGTATAACATGGTGACTATAGTTAATAATGTAATGTATTCTTGAAAATGACTAAAACAATAAAATTCAATTGTTCTTACCACACAAGAAAAGAGATAATGTGAAGTAATGTACATGTTAATTAGCTCTATTTAGCCATTCCACAATGTAGGCCTATTTCATGATAACATGCACATAATAAATATAAACAATTTTTCTTTGCTAATATTTTTAAGTCTGATGAGTTGAAAGTATGCCTTTGGGGAGTAAGAAGCTAATAAAATGTCTCTGTTAACTAACCTGATTAATTCTTCTTTCTAAATTGTCTTCCACTAAATTCCCAGAGGAAATTCCAAGAATGTGAATCATGTGCAAGCAATCATTGCAGAAGTGCCCTTAGAAGCATGCTGAGAAGAACAGGAGGGGACACAAATGCAGCATAGAGTCAATGCCCTTGACAACCACTCCTTCGGTGCAGACAGGGTCCTGGGCTACGGTCAAGGGGAGACATGAAGACCACAGATGACTGTTTCCTTGGAGACGTCTTACTTGGGGAGGGTCTGCTGAAGCCTTGCCAGCTCTCGGGACGTGGGTAGGAAGGGGATGAAGGAGCAGTACTGGACGCCTCCCTCCCGGGATCTGATTCCATCTTCTAGGGGAATGAGCTCCACAGGTTGGAGCAGGAAGAGAAGGTTCCCTACGGCCAGGAGAGACACCCAGTTTAGGGTTCTGAGTGTTCATTCTGAGACGTCCATGTAAATCGCAGTGGCCTTTAGGTTTATAGATCTAGAACTCAGGGACAATGTATAGAGTTGAGTCATTTACGGTGGTTTAGTTAAGGCTGTGGTGGGGGATATGATTCCCAGGGAGAAAAGACATTAGAGCAGAAATGAAAGAGCCTCTGGCAGCCTCAATTCTAGGGGCAGAGAAAACAACTGAGCCCAGGAATGGAGGCTGGAGGAGAACAGGGGTGTGGACCCCGCAGAAGCCAAAGGGAGAAGGTGCAGGACGGAGGCGGTGTCAGCCCAAGCACACGCACAGAGGCACGAGAGGCCCATTTCCTTTGTGCTTGGCATCTCCAGGGCCACAGTCGTGCTAGAGAAAGCAGTGTCGAGGTGTGAGAAGGACACAATTATGACCTAACAAGGATCTGGATATGAAGATGGAAGGCACTCCCACTAGGGAAGTCAGAAATGTAATAACCAGGTCGGCTTTCATTCTTTGCTCTTGGAAATGAAAGTGGCGTGTGTTTATTTGTGTGAGGTAATCACCAGCAGAAACTGAAAGGCAGGAGGCACAGGAGGGAGGAGGAGACCCATCTGCAGAAAAGCAAGATCTCAAACACACACACACACACACGCACACACGCACACACGCACGCACGCACAGTACTGCATCCTGTTGTTTTCCGGACTATGTAACAACACTATCATTTTTCTCCTCAATATCATCATCCATTTTGCTGAAGCTGGTTTCACACGTTGTCTCCTTTAGTCTTTGGAACAACCTCTCTCTTATAGGTGTGCAAAAGGAGCACAGAAAGATAAAACAATGTGTCTGTATGGTGAAGGCAATACTTAAACTCAAGTCTCCCCGTGTTTCTTTTGTGTTTTTTGCACTTGCAAATATAACTTATAATTCTTCCGAATTTAATCCATTGATAAATATATTTAAACGTTCCCTTAGTGTTCAGGTTTGGATCTGCGATGTCCCCAGAGCCTCCTGTGTTTGGAAGGTGACTGCATCCTGGGGGCGCTGTACTCATAAGCAGATAGTCCACCAATGACAGCTAACTAGCTGTAGGGAAGGAGGGTCTGGTGAGAAGGGGGCGGGTCCCAGGGGCGCGACCGGAAGGGCGGCTCTCCGTCCAGTCTCCTCCCTTCCCTCTTTTCTTCTTGGTCACCGTGACCCGAGCAGCTGTACCCACCAGGCTCTCCCACCCTGCCCCTTCTCCCGTGAACCTGCGGAAGATGCCCAAACTGAGACCTCTGAAACTGTGTACCAAAATAACCTCTCTTTGTTTAAGCTGCAGGTCAGGGGTACTGTGTCCAGCAGCGGGAAGGGGACAAAGATACTTGGGAAAACAAATCAACAAATCATTCTGGGGGCAAAGTTAATGCTGCTCCTTCTCTAGGGGGACAGACGCAGGAAATACTATTGAGTAGTGTTAGGGATTTAATTTCCGCGTCTACTTACAGGGCTGAGATGTGTTGTGATGCCGCCACCTCGTGGTTGGAGAAAAGAGAACACATTAAGGGAAAGCTGTGCGAGCTCACTGCTCCATCACAGTGAAATCATCTGGGAGCTTTACAAACGCTGCTACCTGGAGACCAGCCCCCGAGAGTCTCAATTGACTGTTCGGGATGAAGCCGAGGTGGTGGAATATTTTTAAACGTGCAAAGTGGTTACGGTACACAGCCAAGCGTCAGCTCTCTGCTCTAATCACTTACTCATCATAAAAATAATTTGTCATTTGCCTAAACAGGCTTCATGCATACACATGCAAGAGAAGACTTTGCAGAGAAAGTGACTGTCTCTCTGTCTTCACTGACATCTATTCCTTGGCAGAAGAAAATCATTTCTCTACAATTTAAAGAACAGAACAACAACAACAAAAAAGAACAGAACAAAGAGATGTGTGGCTTGGAATCAAAGTGAATGTCAACTCTGTATTTCTCAGTCAAGTGGAGTCTGGGGGCAAAGTGAGTGAGGAGAATCCCGAGTCGCAGACCTGAACAAGTCACAGATTTCGTTGGAAAGAACCACGCCGAGGACACTGGACTCAGAGCACCAAGACCCTGCGACTGGCAAGGCCGACCTCGGGGAGGTCGCTCCATGTGCAGCGAAACTGTGTCGTCTGTAGCTTCATTAAAGAGAAAACGCATCTCAGTCTTTGAATTCAGTTTCGCCATTCTTCAATGTGTAGTTTTCTCAGATGTTAATTCACGCTTTTGATAGTTTTGCACCATCAACCGAGTTGCACAAGAACCACATCAAATTCAATGGTCAGGTTCAACGTTGACTTACCGGGAAATTTGACGCGGTTCTTGTCCAACTCAGTTTGTGACCAGAATCGTGGAGAGAATCGAGTTCATGAACCGAGGCACCTCTGTAATGTGTTATACACAGAAAGCATGAAATAACATGTTGTATACAGAAAGCACAAACGATGCTTGGAGACACTACAGCACTAAGTAGCTGGGAGAACTTGTGACAGCTAGCAATGCAGATTTTAATTATAATGTGAAATGAATGTAATTAGAAAGCTTGATTAAATAATGCTCCAGTGGTTTGATAAGGAATTTAAATTCAGTTTCCCTATTTTTCATTCGGTAGTGTTCTCAGCTGTTAGTTCACACCTTGTACTATCAAAAGCTGATGTCTTCAAAATGGAAATTAACTTTATTGCTCCGTGGATATTAACTTTTCCTGTGGTCTTCTAACAGAAAAGGGTCCACATCTGCACCACCCATCACCCAATGCCCATGCTATTAAGTCTTACTTTTTAAAGTCATTCAACATACGTTTATTATCAACTACTGTGTGTTTTTGGTCACCCTCGAGTTCCACCAATTTACTTGTAATTCTCAAGGCTAATTATTTACAACTCATGTAGATTATTAGCTTCTACCCAGCTCCTCCATTCTTCTGCCACGTCTTCAGTCAGACCATCATTGTTTCCACCCTGTTACTTCAGATCTGTGGCTTCACCTTCCTTCTGCCCTTTCCTTTCTCTAGTTCTAACATGCAAAGAGAAGAACATCTTGGAAATTCAGACCTGATGATGCTATTCTCCTACCTGCTGGTGAATGGCTTCTTTAACCCTAGGATTGAGGTCATGATGTGTAACAAGGCTTAGCAACTCCTTCCTGACCTGGCCCCTGCCATACTGGCCTCAAGTAATTTCTCACTATCTCCACTGAGTTATCCCCAAAGACTTGCAATTCACCCAGCCTTCTCTGACCCTCGGGTGTGTGCATGGCCCCTTACTCTGCCTGTTTTTCTCCATTTGCATAATTCCTACTCTATCTTTCCTGTTTCCTTTTAGAGATTGGTCCTGCCAAGGAACCTTCTCCAACCCACATTACTCAACTGGTTTGTTTTTCTTTGCAATTCCATTATATGGCAAGCTAAAAACTGGACTACTTATCACTCAATATTTACTTGCACGTCTTCTCATTAGACTTTGGGACAAACAGCCGTAGACAAAGATCGTACCCCTGCTCAGCAGCATCTAGTAATGTGTGTAAACATTTAACAAGTAGGAACAAATGAACGAAGAATCATCCCTGTGCTAAAAAATGTGGTATTTATGTGTTTGGAAAAATTTGTCAGTTAAAAGATAAAATCAAAGATGATGTGTTTGATGTTACGCAATTTTAAAAACAGCTGATTCTAGCTTAATATGTACATGTATTAACACACACGTTTGGTCAAGGCCCTACCATCCATCAACAGTCACAAGCCTTAGTGTCTTCAACTGTAAATGTAGAGTCATGTATTTAACCAATACGGATTGTAGGACTACTAAGGCTGAACAGTGTTTTTGGTACTTGGGATGGAACAGCTCTCTCTTTGTGGATCCTGAATTCTAGTGGCTGAGACCAGCAATAAAAAGAGAGATATAATGTCAAATAGTAACAATATCATAAGGGAGGCATATGGATATCTGGGAGGAAGCATCTTCCAGGCAGAAGAAACTGTAGTACGAAAACCTAAATGGAGACGCCTAATTGACAAGGTCAGAAATACACAAGGAGGCCAATTTACTGCAGGAAATTGCAAAAGGGGGAGAGCAGAAAATATAATCAGAAAAGGAGACAGGACTTGAATCAAGTAGAGAGATTTTTTTTCTACCCTGCAGGCATGAAAATAAATTGGTTCATTACTACAGCAGTCCATTCATGTAATCAAGAAGTATAGAATAAGAGTGAAAAATATCAAAGTATGAAGATTTTGCTTTGAGCATGTGCATATGCATGGGTGTGTGTGTGTGTGTGTGTGTGTGTGTGTGTGTGTGTATGTGTGTGTACATGCTGGTGGAAATATAAAATACCTTTCTTAAAACAGATTCTGACAAAATTTGGAACAGCACTGAAATACGGCATTGTAAGCCAGAATGAATACCTGGGAGTTTTATCCAGGAAGCCAGGGGAGAGTGTTAGTTGGGAAATCACGTGACCTGTTTCCCATTTTAAAAGAAAAACTTTAGGCACCCAGGAGCACCTGCCACAGGGATAAGAGTGGAGCCAGGGAAGCGTTAGACTATTCCACGTCTAGGCTAGAAATGACACTGCATGGGCCAGAGGATGAGGAATGGTCTTGGAGTAGGTCAGCCCAGTAAGATTGGTTGAGGATAATTGTAATTTTCTAGAGTTTTTATGAGGCTTAAATAAGACTGGGTATGGGAAGGGGTTTTTCACACCCCAGCAGTGCTCAGCACAGCACATTCCAAGTGCGTTTACTGATCAGTCACGAGACACCACTGCAGTTGCTCTTTACACTCAGCAGATGAAGCCAAATTCTGCTTCTGAGGAACTTTAGAGCAGTAGAGATGGATGAGATAAACTTAAAAATGGGTCATCTCACCAGAGTGTGTAAGATAACAACAGCGTGTGCAAGGTTCTCAAGGAAAAAAGTCAATTAAAAATTCTCAGCAGTCATGACAGCTTTTTCAGCAAGCAAAGACTTCTTCCCATAGTCTTTAGGACACTTCAGCCTCAATGAGATGCTACAGGACAAGAAATGACCTTAAAAGAACTCGAAAATAAGTACAGGTGGAAAACCAATACATCCTATACAGACGCCGCTGAGTCATCTTCTCAAAGCCATGGTGTTGTTTGCTGCATTGCTCTACGACCACAAAACAAGTAAAACTAGCAACAGTGCAAGCATCATTGGCATCCTGGTATCAGTGACAAGGACAAATGTCGAGAAAGACTCTCCTCTAGCGAGGACCACCGAGCAATCCCCGGGTATGAATTCAGCAAATACAGAATCACAGTTACAGAATTAGGAACTTCACTTGGGGAAACTCATTTGAATACACCTAGCAGCCTTCAGTGCAATACTATAATATTTTAACTTCAACTTTACTAGTTCTTTTTTTGTTTTGAATTGCAGTGTTTACTAATTTTGAAGTGCCTAAATTTAAAACTTTGGATTTTTTTTTCCTGATCTCTGAAAAGTTTAAGACATGACATCAAAATTCTGCATTGGTGGAATCTTTTAACCAGGTATGAAGCCTCGTGCTAAACTAGTAATAACTATTTATATAGTTACATGGGACTTGATCCACTTGCCATCTTGGATAAGCATCCGTATGCTACATTTATACACATGGTGATGATCAGACAAAAGAGTCCAATGTTGTTATCGAAAAATTCATTTCTACTTTGAATTTCCTCAGTAGATAAATTATTAAAATACCTTCTCTGTGGAGAAAAATCCACCTTTTAAAGGCTATTATGACATAATAAAGTGAGTATTAGTTTAGAAACTTAGTGTTTGGCTGTGGTCTTTGTAAAGCCATTTTACCCAGGGGCGGTGGTAGGGTCCTGTTGGCTGCAGTAATGAAGAATAGGAGCATCAGTAGAAAGGTTAATTAGAATAGGCAGTATGAGGAGAATTCAAAAGCATTATTAGTTCAACCACTGTTTCTGAGCCCCTATTTGAGGAGCGCATATGATGTAGGTGAATGTAACAAGACATTCATCCTTGGGTTGCAGCTTGAGCAGCCATGCTAAGGTGAGTGACCCCCTAGGATGCTTGGGGGCGGAAGGCTGAATCACGGGAAGCTGAGAGATTGTTTCCAGTTAATAATGAGCCCACAGGAGCATGATGTGCCCTGCACATCACATTCAGAATCTTCACATTAATGAGCGTCGATGAGTTGGTGCCTTTGGTAACTTGACGACTCTGCTCCAGCCACAGTGGGAAGAGTGGTTGAAAAATAAGTGTAATCATAGAGAAGTGCATGCTAGCGGACGACATTACCACAGCTTCTGCTTTACCCTTTAATAAGTACATTTCATTCTAGCGACTTTCTAGAAAACAGCATGTCTTTTCATTCAGTAATGAAATATTCTAAGGAGTAATTTAAAAAGAAAACAACTCTAATTGGCTTTTTAGTTAACTGATAAAAATAAATGAGATTTTCATTTCTCTTATGTGACATAGATTAAAACTCTTAGACTTCAAATATTTCTATTACATCCATTAAAAGCCTCTCTTTAATAGCATATGTTTTTGGTTAATTGAGCACTTTCACATACTTACCCCTTAAAATATTATTAGATAGGACACTTGGTGGGTGAAGATTAGTTATGGCAATTATAGCACCAATAGTGTCTCTGAATCTGTCACTCTTTCTCCCTCTCCACTGCCACTGAAGTCCATTTGATCATCATCGCTTATCTCAAATACTTCACTAGCTTTCTAATTGGTCTTTCTGCTAATATTCACTATTCCACCAATCAGGAAAAAATTTATGTGCCTAGAGCAAGTCTCATTACATTACTCCTTGATCGAAATCCCCACAGCTGCTCCCGCAGCCTCGTGGGTACCCCAAAGGGCGACTTAAAGGTGCCCACTCATCAGGTTCTGCTCACATCTGCAGCTGCATTCGTCACCACCTTCCTCTGCTCACACTGAATCAGCCCACCGTTCCTCACTAGCCAGGTCTCTTCTCCCTCCCGCCCTCTGAGCAGGCTGCTTTCTTCACCCATTGAGACCCTCGTCTTCCACCTTCCTTCCATTTGAGGGACTCCTGCCCACTGTTCTGGTCCCACGTGAGACTTTCCTTTCTCCTGGACCCCTCCCCTGTCTACTAAAGAATGGGTTATACATTATTTCTTTGTGCTTCTGTAGCATCTGTATTTCCTCTTTGATAGACTTTACCAGGGTGCTTATAATTTCTTGTCCATATAATATAAACTATACTAAATTATAAGCTCCTGAATATTAGGAACTACATCTTTTTTTGTTAGAACAGTGCCCCACTGTCTCCCTGTGTCATGACTTGGTTTCCACACTCTGCAATCCTTCGTCCTCTCCTTTCACTTAGGACCCCTTGGTTTGGAAAAGTAGAATATATGAAACTATACCTCTTTACAAGCCAAGTTTTTCCTTAGAGTATAGCTAAGTCTTCCTCTTACAGGGGAGCCAGTCAATACTTAAGAATTTCTCGATGAGTGTATGTGTAAGAATTCTGGTTAGGAATAAACCTCCATCTGTGATTAAACTGGAATCACAGACGATAGAGCAAGGAACATGCTTTGGAGAAAGAAGCAGTGACTAAGAAAACCGCACCCTGGCACGCGCATCATGACACAAGGTCACCAAAACTGCTTTCTCCCGAGCTGAGCCCAAAACAACTCACATCTGAGGTAAGAAATTTTCAGGAAAAGTAGCTGAGGCACAGCTGTTTTATCCTCACTGCTTTGCGAGGAACATGAAAGGGGTTCGGTAATGAAATGCACATGAAGATAGAAATCAGATTCTCCCCAGAATTAGAAACTGTGGGGAGTTGCTTTGGGTTATTATCAATTAAAAGTGTTTTTCACAAACAATTAATTTCATTCTCTTTTACAAGATTTTGTGAGCCACTATTTCACAATTGACACTGTAAGTCCCTTATTAAATCTGCAGCGAGTTATGGAAGAGTTTTTTTTTAATCATTCTTATGACTGCTTTACCATTAGAAAGGGACATAATCATTTTATTATAGCATATACCCTGTGAAAGACCATAAACTTTTAATAGACTCGTATAAAAGGAATGTAACCTTTTCAATATTCGGCCTCATCGTTGGAGGAATTCATTCTACCTTCCCCTCACACATAACCGATGCCCGAGGGCCTATGAAATGCTTCTACACTTGGGAAGAACACACAGATCCAGCCTTCTCGGACTCTGAAGGTTACCAGGATTTAGCACTCACAAAAACTTCCTGCTATCTAATTTCTGATTCTTTCTGTAGCTCTTCAATCTTCCAGTCCATGGAATTGTTAGTATAGTTCTAATGATATTCTGACTTAATCTCTATAGTTTTCATTTGGGGCTAAAAAAAAATCAAAATAAACATGCTAGTGTTTAATAACTGCTTTCCCGCATATTCATTTTCAATATCATTAAAGATTATGACTCATAATTATTTCCCCCTCGCCTAAATGTGAAACTTCTTAATTTATCTCCCAACATTGATAGCATAACCACTTCTAAGCATAACACCTGAAACAAGGTGGTTGGTTAATTTACCCCTACGATGTCTTCTACATAGTACAAAAATTAGGTCTTTTTTGTGTTTTTGTTTTTGTTGATTTGTTTGCTTCACTTTTTTGTTGCAGCACCCAACATAACCACCTTCTCAGAAAACAGAGACACAAATAAAATCTTTGAAGACAAACATGTTGGAAAAAATGGATACTACAAAGGAAGTAAGTCCTTCATTCAGAGAAACAAATTGGAAGCAAGAGGTGGGGTACGTTGGATTGTCATTCTCGTGAAACCTGCAGCATTCACTGTAGAATGATGTGGTCTCAAATCTGTAAACCAACTGCCAGGGTAACCCCTGAAAGCCTCACAGCACATTAATATGTGAATCTTGCAGAACAATAAAAGGAGAACTGAATAGCTGAAGAGGAAACAGGGTCTTTACCTTGCTATTTCTTGAAGCAATGCCACCTACATTGCCTCAGACTACAGGAAATGATTCCTTTAATGTTACTTCTCCCTCCACCCCATTCTTAAGAAAGGTCAGACCTTTGCAGGTAAAAGGGTCTTTTAATACAAACACACAACTAGCCCAATGCAACAAGCTATGGCTTTCTAAAAAGTGCATTAAGCCTGTTGGTTATGTCTCTAAACATAACCAATAGATTTGAACAGGAAAATAGTAGCTTTTTGTAGCCCCCTTAACATAAACTTTCTGTACTAGATCGATGCTTTTTAATTTTTGAAGAATTAAATTTGAGTAAAATAGCCCCACAGATCTGATAAAGCTTATGAGCAGTACCCCAGGAAGACGCATATCCATAATTACGGCTACGTAACTTCAGAGTGTTTTTGAAAAGCTCAGACGTTCATCCACTGGGCCCACAGGAGTGCTAAGAAAGCCCCACACTAGCCTCTGGGCTCCTAAGGGCACGGAATTCTCTCCGCCCATGTGCATCGGGAGCTCTGGTACAGGTCAGCACGGCACAAGGCTGCAATAAGCACTTGCTGTGTTGAAAGTGCAGGATGTGTATGTGGGCACTTGGGTGTTGCGTTAAAGAGGATATTCTGTTTAAAACATCATTATGCAGTTAATCTGCATTGAATCTGAAAGCAAAGGAGCAAGAAAAAATATTTCAGGTAGGAAAACTGTTTAGGAATTTCAACAGGGCTGTCCACCAGATAAGTGTCCTGCTTGGAGTAAGACTGATGCAGCCTTCAAAATTACAGGGTTTATACGCAATAATTAATATGTGGCTCCTGCAGAACATCACATCATGGGCTCTACTAGTCCACAAAACAGCTATCTCTGAGAATGAGCCCTCAAGCATTCCAGCTTTTGGCACAGGAGAACCTTGATGCTCAGCAGATTCTGAACAGCAGATCGATTACAACCAAGGTGACTCTCTTCCATGGAAGAATTTGCTAAAATTAGGAAGAAGTCACTTCAGTATGAGTGAAGTACATATTCCTGTTGTAAGTCACGTAAGGAAAAGAGCCCCTAAAAGCAGGTGGCTAAATCCATCTACAATAAACATTTTGACAAGCTCCCACTAACATAATACATGGCATGAAAACAATCCAAATGTGAAACAGAAGAGATCTTTGCTTTAACAAGTGAAACACTGAGCATACAAAATGTACTGAAGTCGTACTTTCTCTAGGAGGCAATTAGGAAACTGCTCACATTTTGCTGCTGAAAAAATACATCTGCATGAACAGATGGAAATTTAAAATTCTGCAAATGGCAGATATTAGGAATTATAGATGTTGATTTAACTTTCACCAAGCAAATGAGAGCCACAAAATATGAACTGCTCTTTCTATAATTAAGCACATAATTAGAGTGCATCAAATTTATATCCATTGTAGCTCATGTTCCTTCCTACTTATTTCTAAATTTATATACATTCTGAGACTAAGAAACCTACTTAGAGTTCAATTCCACACTAAAAGGGTGTTCTGTGACAGATAGATGGCACTGAACTGTTGCTCAGATTAAGCCTGCCAAGAGTCACACTAGGTTTTTCTCAGTATGCTGCACACTGCAGTAATAAGGAATCATAAGACTTGAAGAGGCAGGCCTTGTGTGAGGACAGATGGCGAGAACAGCCGAGGGAGGGATCCAGCCAGTATATTGACTCCATGTTAGCAGAACAAATCATATTTAAAAGAATTTGTAGGAACATTTAGTCTGAAAAACAGAATGTAAATGATGGAGAATAGACAGAAGAGAATAATAATGTTTCACATTACAATATCTCTCAGTAACTTCTTTGTCTTTCTGCCTCTTAGAAATAAAAGATCATTCGTGATCTGCACACAAATTGTAGACTAAATGAGGAAGGGCACTTAGGAAATATTTTGATTGACTGTCAAACTTTGTATATATAACAAATATTATGGCCATGGAAATGAAATCACTAACGTGTTAAATATTATACATAATCATTCTTTTTCTCAATCTCAAATAAGGTATTTTGTACTACCTGTGAAAATTCAGAAAAGAATTTAGATCTAATTTTGTTTGCTATTATTTAAAAATCCCAGAAATAATCTGAGAAATCATTTTAAAAATAATTCTCTTTGTAAACTTCTAAATGGGATTTTCCTGGGAAAGCCCAATGAGGTCCTTTATCAAATTCAACAATAGGTCTGACTACAAATATAAAAGAAAGCTCTTTATAAGTTATCAAAATTTAAATCTAAAGCAATAAGCACCATTCAAAAGATCTAAAGAAATAAGGGAAGTAAAAAAAATTTTTTTTTCTAAGAGAGGCAGCATATATGCAGATTCAAGAAACAAATCAAAAAAAAAAAAAAAAAGAAACAATCAAACCCAAGGTGATACTCAGAAAGACAGGTCCTGGGCAATCTCCTTTTCCTTCAGTGAAAATCAACAGACATTCTTTTTTCTACTCATGAAATGTTAAAGAGAAACCAGTTTTTTTCCTTGTGATTTCTTAACAAAAATTTTCCAGTTTCCCTCCAAAAGTTTTCTTCAACCTAAAATGCCTAACAAGTATTTTACTTCAAAATCTGCTTAATTTCCCTTAGATATTTGATAGACGTTTAGAGTTTTTGTTAAATTTGATATAATATACTTGTTATGCAAAGTGACACAGTTCTCAACCATAGTAATGGCAAATACAAATAATGTCTATTGACTGCTTTAAGCAGGTGTCTGTATTCTGTGGCAGAAATTAGGAACTAAAAACAGAGCTCTTAGAATTTCAGATGGATGAATTACTTGGAAACTGTGTTGAGGACATGCCCTAACCTCTACATACTGCTCACCAAGGGAAAATGCCAGTTACAAAGACTTGAATCCCTTCTTCCCAGTGGGAGAAAGACAGTCTGCGCGAGGAGCTGTTTTCATTTATAACCCACTTAGATCAGCTCTTCCAGACACTTTGTGTTTAACACACAGTGCTAAACTCAGACTGTTTTAATCAAATGATTATAAAATATTTGAACCAAGCACACACACACGCACACACACGCACATTGCATTCAGTGGTTTATCTCCAAAAAGTAAGAAACTATGGAAAATTGCTTCAATACTATCTACATTAAATTCATATTCATTGTAGCTCAGATTTTTCTTATCATTTCTAAGTTCATACACATGGACTCTAGCAAAATGTACGAATATATTTATGAGTTTGTTCTTAACCATATTATTTAAGGAATTTAATATGCATTCAAGAGCATTCAATGGAAGATAACTAGGTAAGCCACCGTTAATGAAGGTAAAAAATAATTCACGAAGTTCAGTAATGAAAGTAACCTGATACTCACAATCAAACGATGTTAGCTTTTACAATGAAAACACGTTCAAGAGACTTAAAGTGGTAATAAAGAATGTGAAAATTTCCCTACCACCACCCTCAACCACTTTAGTTTTCTTTAAAGGGTAGTCAATACACTTACAGATGAATCTTTAGACTATAAATTGTCTTTCTTTAGTATACTTAATTAATTTAATATAACAACTTGAGGATTCTTTGATTATTTTGTAATACAGTAATCTATGCATTTCAGTTACGAACACTTGGTCAGATTCTTTTTTTTATACTCATAGCCAGGTAGTTGTTTAAGAATCATAGCTAGAGAGAGATTCACATAATTTGTTACTTGTAATTTGAAACAGTTGATGCACATCAGTTGAAGAGTATCAGATTCTCACTACGATTTAGTTGTATGATTAACACTACAAGGGGCAACCTTCCACTCAGTACATCACACACCAAACAAGCCAAATAGTAGCACAAGATAGATAATCCATATTTGGAAGAGTGTCCTCAAGAAATAGGTATTCAATTACCAAAGATTCCTACTAAATGGAAATTTCCATTAGCTGATATGTGTGTGTGTGTGTGTGTACATATATATATATATATGTATGTGTGTGTGTGTGTGTGTGTGTGTGTGTGTAATGCAATGAAAGCAGGGAACATTTTTGTGTTTTTAAGTTCACTGCTAAATCACTGCCATCTACATGGAGCACAACTAAAGAAAATCAATCTAAATGAAAAATGCTCCTTGAACCCTTTCATTCCCCCATCCACCTGTCATCCAGCACTGGCTCAAAACTCATGTAGGATCACATGAGCCCCACAACAAACAAGGGAAAGCGAGACATTGATGTTGTTCTTATAAACTTTTCTTTGCAGACAAAAATAACACATTCTCTAAAGTAATGAAATAGCAAATGGTGATATTGATGCAGTATTTAAGAACACACAGGAGGGAGTAGAGAGAAGCAGAGTAAGAGCCTTTCTGAGATTTGTTGTCCAGACACTGGACTATAGCAATTTAGGGAAGAGAAGAAGGAGGGAAGTACGTTCTCAAGACCCAGCAGGGATTGGATGCAAGAGTTGAAGCCCACGTGGAAAGCAAAAGGAGAGACCAGCCCTGAAGAAGGTGATGGACAGATGGTGCTTTCTCCCAGAGCTCTGACGCATGGCCCTGGCTCACAGCCCCAGCTTTCTGTACGAGTGACACAGTTTGAACTTGCAGATGCACAGTGACTACTGAGACCCCAGAGACCTCCTCGGAAAGACACACAAATGGAGCAGAGCAATGCACACGGCAGACTGCAGCTGCTGGTGAGTTACTTGAGTCATCTGATCTCAGACGTCCCCCAGGAGAAGGTGGTGATTGGCTGATCACCATCTTGGAAAGGGGCCAAGCTCAGAACTCAGAAAAGCTGCTAGCAGCTTTTGGTGCTGGGGCAAGGTGGGGCAAGGTGGGGCAAGGTGGGGCAAGGTGGGGCAAGGCAGAGCAAGGTAGAGCAGAGTTGAAACTCAAATTGGCAAGAGGGAAAGGAGCCAAGTTCACACTGGCAGGGAACTGAGTCCAAGCCAGTGGGAGACACACAGTGTGTCTCCAGCTGAACAAATTGGGTTTCAACCCCACAACCAGTGATAAGGCTGAACTTCAATGGAAGGAGTGAAGCCTTGCTATTGAACCAAGCTGGGAATACTCACTACCCTGCCAAAATCTACTAGTGGGATTAATTGACAAGGACCTGGGTCTGTCTACTGTGTTTACCAGTGATGGCAGAGACACACCTGGAAGCAGACTTTTTTTTTTTTTAGTACTTTATCCCTCTCTGCTCTTCTTGGTGCTTTTTTTCTTCTTCTTCTTCTTTTTATAGGAAAGTGACTTTTTAGTTTTTTTCTTTTTTTTTTTTGTTCTTGCCTCCTGTTTTCTTTACTAGTTCCCCTAAGTTTGTATAATTTACCCCTGGCTTCCAACCTTGCTTCTGATCTCTTTCTCTTCTTTTATTTCTCTATTCTTTCCTCCTAATCTCTTTTGAATTTTCTCCCCTGAGAGTAAAATCGCTGTTTTGAGGGCATATTTACTGTACACAAGTTTCTGGTTTATTTTGGATATTGTTATAAACCACAAATCTAGTTGATATGGTTAAAAGGTGGCAGATCAATGGTTACCACAGTTTGTCATTTTCTAGGCTGTGTTTGATGCTATTGTTGTTGCTGATCATACTACTTTAGCCAAGGTGACAGAATTGTTCTACTCAGTTCTTCCTTGCATGCCAAGACTGAGATTAGCAGAGGGTAACAAATGACACTATAGGCCACCATCAAAGAACCAGGGGCTGGCCAAATAGACAGCAACTTCTCAGCCCTAATAAATTGAAGAGGCAAGATCTTGCAACAGACTCATAACATAAAACAAGCTACACCTGTAAGACATCTCTGAGGTAGTAGTCATTTCCAAAGGGTTCTCAAAACTAACAAAAAAGCTACCTGCCACAAGCAATTCATAAGCATCAACCCAGGAACTAAACTAAAGAAGAAAAAATAGAAAATGAGAAGACACACAACTAAGATGCAACCCCATACCTCCAGCTCACCAAAAGCAAACCCAGGGGGAACAATCTGAAAGCTTCCCACTCAGATTCTTGGAAGCAGTAACAGCAGATGTAACGAACCAAATGAATGAGGCTCTAGAAAACATCAAAACAGAAATCATTTCCAGAATGAAAGACATGATTAGTGACTCTAGATCATATACAGATAAAAAAATAGAAGACCTTAGGAAAATGATGGAAACCATAAATGCCCAACACAGGAAAGAAATGGAATCCATGAAACAGATTCAAACAGATGTTCAACAGATTAAAAATCCCATTGTAAGTATTGGCAGTAGAATGAAACAATGTGAAGAGAGAATCTCAGATACAGAAGACAAGAATGTGATTAATGATCAAGAAAAGAAAGAGTTCTTCAAAATGGTAAGGGACCATGAAAAATGAGTATGACAGCTGCTAAATGACACAAAGAAAAATAACATAAGATTGATTGAAGTCAGGGAAAAGAAGGTGATAGCACAAATGACATAAAAAACCTGTTCACAGAAGTAATGGCAGAAAACTTCCGAAGTATGGAAAAAGAACTTGATGTACAGATAAGCGAGGCATATGAAACTCCAAGTAGCCATGACCAACAAAAATTTACCCCAAGGCATATAGTAGTCAAGATTCCAGAAATTCAACACAAGAAGAGAATATTGAAAGCTGTTAGAGAAAAGGAACAAATAACATATAAAGGAAAGCCCTGCAGAATCACAGCAGACTTCTCAATATAAACCTTCAAGTCAAAAAGAGCTTGGATGAAGTATTTCAAGCCCTAAAAGACAATTTTCAGCCCAGGTTGATGTACCCTGCAAAACTGTCTTTCAGAATTGGTAGAGAAGTAAGATACTTCCATGACAAAGAACACGTGAAGAGATTCATGACTGCCAAATCAGCACTCCAAAATACTCTGAAGGACATTCTGGAAAGAGAAAATGAGGACTACAACTCCAGGAATCACAACAGAATGAATCCTTCAGGCAAGGCAAGTAATTAAACAGAAGGGAAACATAGGGAGCCAACAACAGGTAAATAATATGACAAGAATAAGTCAACATATGTCACTTATAACTATCAATGTAAATGGTCTCAACTCACCAATCAAAAGAAACAGACTGGCAGAATGGGTCAAGAAGCAAGACCCAGCAATATGCTGCATACAAGAAACACATTTAATTTAACAAGAAATTCATAGACTGAAAGTCAAAAGTTGGAAAACAATACTGCATGCGACAGGAACCTGGAAAAAGCAGGGGCAGCCATTCTATTTGCAGACAGTGGATTTCAAGTCAAGACTCATTAAGAAAGACAAAGAGGTCACTACCATCTTGTAAAGGGAACAATCCAAGAAGAAGAGATGAAAATCATAAATATATATGCACCAAATACCAGTGAACCTAACTACATACAACAAATATTGATGGACATGAAAAATCAAATAAGCACTAGTACATTTGCAATGGAGGAGTTCAATACCCCACTGTCACAAACAGACAGATCAACTAGACAAAAAGTCAATAGGGAAATATCAGAATCAAACCAAACTTTTGAACAAATGGGCCTAGTAAATGTATACAGAGTATTCCACCTCACAGCATCAGAATACACATTCTTCTCAGCTGCACATGGGACTTTTTCCAAAATAGACCACATACTAGCTCATAGAACATGCTTAAGTAAATGCAAAGGAATCAAACTTATCCCATGCATACATACCAAAGTGCATTAAAACTGGAAATAAACAGCAAAAGGAACCGCGAAAACTTCATAAACACATGGAAATTAAATAGCATCCTCCTGAACAATCAGTAGGTCACAGATGAAATTAAAGAAGAAATTAGACAGTTTCTACAATTGAACAATAATGCCAATGCAACCTACCGAAATTTATGGGACATAATGAAAGCAATTCTATGAGGGAAATTTATAGCATTGAACTCCTGTATCAGAAAAACAGAGCAAGCTCAAATAAACAACCTAATGTTGAACCTCAAGCTTCCAGAAAAAAAGGAGCAAGTCAAATCCAAAGCTCGTACAGGGGAGAACATTATAAAGATCAGAGCTGAAATTAATGCAATTGAAACTAAGAAAACAATACAAAGAATCAATGAATCAAAGAGTCAATTCTTTGAAAAACTAAATAAAACTGACAAACTCTTAGCCAACCTTATAAAAAAATGGAAAAAGAGACTCAAATTCATACAATTAGGAATGAAAAGGGTGAAATCACAACAGATCTTGCAGAAATCCAGGAGATCATCAATACCTACTTTGAGAACCTGTATTCTAATAAGACTGAAAATACATAAGAAATAGACAAATTCCTAGATACATATGAATTACCAAAACTGGATCAAGAAGATATAAAAACTCTAAATAACCCAGTATCAGCCACTGAAATTGAAGAAGTAATTAAAAACCTACCAACGAAGAAAAGCCCAGGTCCTGACGGATTAAGTGCTGAATTCTACAAGAAATTAAGAGATGATTTAATGCCACTAATTCTCAAACTCTTTAACGAAATTGAAAGAGAAGCAATATTCCCAAATTCATTCCTAGAAGCAAGCATTACCCAGATACCAAGGCCAGAGAAGGATCCAATGAAAAAAGAGAACTACAGGCCAATCTCATTAATGAACACAGATGCAAAAATGCTCAATAAGATACTGGTAAACAGAATGCAACAAATTATCAAGAAGATTATACACTATGACCAAGTAGGATTCATTCCAGGGATGCAGGGATGGTTCAACATAAACATATCAATAAATGTGATACACCATATTAACAGAGCCAAGGACAAAAACCATATGATCATCTCGATAGATGCAGAAAAGGCATTTGACAAGGTCCAACACCCATTCATGATAAAAGCCCTGCAGAAAATTGTAATAGATGGTCTTTATCTCAACCTCATAAAAGCCATCTATGACAAACCAACAGCCAACAACATAAATGGTCAAAAACTAAAAGCTTTCACTCTAAAATCTGGAGCAAGACAAGGATGTCCACTCTCACCACTCTTATTCAATATACTTCTGGAAACATTAGCCAGAGTAATTAGACAAGAGAAAGAAATAAAAGGAATAAGGATAGGAAAAGTAGAGGTTAATTTATCATTATTTGCAGATGACATGATACTCTGTATAGAAGACCCCAAAAACTCCATCAAAAGATTTCTAGATTTAATAACCAAATTCAGCAGCATAGCTAGATACAAAGTCAACACTCAGAAATCAATAGCATTCTTGTACACAAACCATAGACTCACTGAGAGGGAAATTAGGGAAACAACACCTTTCAAAATAGTATCCACAAAAATGAAGTACTGGGAGATCAATCTAACAAAGGAAGTAAAAGATCTATGCAATGAAAACTACAGTACTTTGAAAAAGGAGATTGAAGAAGATACCAGAAAATGGAAAGATATCCCTTGTTCCTGGGTAGGAAGAAAAAAATACAGTGAAAATGGTCATACTCCCCAAACTGTTACATAGATTCAATGTGATCGCAATTAAATTACTGATAGCTTACCTCACGGAATTAGAGAAAACAATCCTAAAATTCATTTGGAACCAAAAGAAGCCTAGAATAGCAAAAGCAATTCTAGGCAACAAAAGCAAAGCAGGGGCCATCACAATCCCTGACCTAAAACTATATTACAATGCTACAGCACTAAAAACAGCATGGTACCAGCACAAAAACAGACCCCAGGAAAAATGGAACAGATTAGAAAATAAAGAAACAGGTCCAAACACTCTCAGTCACCTTATCTTTGACAAAGGGGCCAAACAACCTCTCTGGAAAAAAGATAGCCTCTTTAATAAATGGTGCTGTAAAACCTGGCTCTCCACATGCCAAAGATTAAAATTAGACCTGTATCTTTCCCCATACACTAAGCTAAAATCAAAATGAAACAAAGATCTAAATATTAAAACAGAAACACTAAATCTGTTGGAAGATAGAGTAGGTAGAACTCTTCAAGACACAGGTGTAGGCAAGGACTTTATGAACAAATTCTCCACTGCCCAGGAAATATCACAAAGAATCAACAACTGGAATCTAATCTTATTAAAAAGCTTTTGCACAGCAAAAGAAACCACCAACAGAGTGAAGACACAACCCACAGAGTGGGAAAAAATTTTTGCCAGCTATTCCTCCTACAAAGGACTAACATCTCAAATATATAAAGAACTCAAAAAAATCAGACCCCCAAATTTAAAGACCCAATCCAAAAGTGGGCAACTGAAATGAATAGACACGTCTCAGATGAAGAAGTAGAAACAGCAAATAGACATATGAAAAAATGTTCAACATCACTGGTCATTCGAGAGATGCAAATTAAAACAACCCTGAGATTCCACCTCACTCCAGAAAGAATAGCTATTATCAACAAATCAGCCAATAACAAATGCTGGAGGGGCTGTGGAGAAAAAGGAACCCTTCTCCACTGTTGGTGGGA
>PVJO010018197.1:11966-37385 GCA_004026905.1 Hystrix cristata | reverse complement strand
AGTCATATTTAACCAGAGAATTTGTGTCTTCTTTAATAGTTGACTTAAAGACACGTATAAATGCCTTTCAAATTTTTAGTTAAAACACTATCACTTCAGTTAAGATGAGAATAGCACTGCGATAAGCCCACAGTAAAAACAGTTATCACATCAAGTTTATCAACATATCAGGAACAATTTTAGGGAAGGGCAGGTAGACTCTTGTGATGAGATCAAGTATATTTCCCAGTTACGTTACATAAAATACAAGTAAATCAGCTATCATCATTTTTCCTCTTCAATGTAGAGAGAAAGGAACTATATATTATATTTAATATATATTGTATATTATGCTGGAGGGGGAAAAACAAGTAGGCACGAGTGACAGAAGATACTAGGCTCGTTATTATTTTTTTAACTAAAATCTTATCCAAGACCCCCAAGTCATCGAGTTTAATATCTACAAAGCATCTAATTTCTATTTAATAACTGATAGGTTACAAAGCATCTTCTGGCTACATATTCCTCCTCCTGTGTAAAAGATCAATTTAGCTAGCAGGTACTCTTATGAAACACAGTAGCATAAGCTCTAAAGTTGGATTACCAGGGTGTGAATTCAGGATTTTCAACCTATTAAAAGTCCTTTGCCTGTGTTTTTCCTTATGTAATAAGGATAATAGTCCTTATCTCAAAGGACTGTCATGAAAACTAAATTAGGCAATAGCTATAAATCACTCAGAATATTGTTTCGTACATAATAAACACTCATATACTTGGTATCAAATTTTAAAATAAGTAAGTTTCTATTTCCAATTTGGAAAAAAAATCTTGTCCTATGGTAAAACATCTGTTGAGTCAGTATACCTGAGCAGTTTCTATTTTCAGTTTGTCAATACTGAGAGTGTTTCTTTGTAACCCACTGGCAGCCAATGACAGAAGCTGTTTCAGAGCTTTAATATCTTCTTGTACTTTAAGCATTGCTTTTGAAGACATTCTACTAATTTCTTCTTGAACCTGTTTTTGCTCCTTCACAAATTTCCTACAAAAAATAAAACAGACTTTAAGAAAAATACACTTTCAGTCTTCCACAGTGGGGAAAAACACATATAAACTTTGGTCAGAGTCTAAGTGTTTTAAGAAACAATTTAAAACATCATTTATTAATTCATTTTTAAAAAGAATGGCAATTACAGCATTTTAATTCCTGTTTTGCTGCTTTCTGATTTTCAAAACAATTAAAAATTTAATCAGTTAAAATGTTCAGAAGGACGAGATGTTCCTCCTATAATGTATTCTAGAATTCTTCAGTTATTATTTATCTAACTAAGTTTGACACTTACTGGAGGTTTTCAACATCCTGGCAAATGACAGGAGGTAGATTTTCATCTTTCAGTGCTTTACTATCCCTAAGAAAAAAGCCACAAGTGTATTAATACCACTGAGATTTATAAGAGTCGACCACTTAGTTTTATTAAAGTATGTGTTAAGATACAAGAAAATAGAGCAAATAGTCCCAATTTACAGCTTTGTTGGATGACTTTGACTTTCTTTATAAAGAAAAATAAATTTCTTGATCTATAAAACAATTTTAGCAACTTATCTGATATTGAGATTTCTTATGTAAGACTGGCATTTATTATAAATACAAGCATTTAATTAATTGTCTAAGAAAAAATAATCAAAACATTACAGATGAGATGCCGAACTAAGTTTTCCCTCTGGCTCAAAGAGTGACATTTTCTTCAGTTCAAAAATATTAAAGCAGCCAGGTGTGGGGGTGCATGCCTGTAATCCCAGCACTCAGAAGCTGAGGCAGGAAGATCACCATGAGTTCAAGGCCAGTCTGAACTACATAGTGAGACCCTGACTAAAAAAAAAAAAAAAAAAAATTAAAGCATTTACAGACATTCCTCATTTGAGGATCAAGTTTCATTCCTGCAACTAGGTCGTTAAATGAATTGGTTGCCAAATGAGGAATTTTATATAGTATGTACACTATAATATTCAGAACAAAGGAAACTCCAAGTTGCTAACTTTGCTTTTATTTGCATAACTGTTACATGTAGCATTATAATATAAACTATATTACTGTACTGTCCCATACAATCAGCAAAAATTACAGTACTGTACTGAAGAAGCCACCATAAGGCCGCACTGCTGTTCACGTTTCTGCATCCTAAATTCAAGCGTGGGTTGTAAACCCAAGTGGTAGACCAAAGTCTGAATACCTGTTAAACAGGGAGATCATTAAATGAGGAGTATCTGTATTAAACTCTGTAAAACTGGGGCTGGGGATTTAGCTCAGTGATTAGAGTGCTTGCCTTGCAAGCACAAGGGCCTGAGTTCGATCCCTGGCACCACAAAAAAAAAAAAAAACAAAAAGAAAAACTCTGTAAAACTTTTCATGAGATGATCAAACATATTATTATTTTATAACTTTAATTTGTTCTTTAACAGACATTGGAATGGGAAAATATAACCAAGAGGTAGTTTAAGAGAATCACAAATAATGAGAACAGGGATAATTAAAATTTGATCTGTTGTAATGGAATTACGAGTTTGATTCAAAACTCTACACAAGTATCAATCTCTCTCAGCTTCTTCATTTAAACTTTTAAAGTTTTGGGTTTTCAGCTTAAGGATACTCAACTTGTAAATTCTATTATTAAAAATTCCAAAATCCCAAAACTCCACAATGTAAAATATTTTTTGTGTTCCAAGCATCTTGGATAAGGGACATAACCTGAAATAGACTAAAATATACACAAGATGTTTGTGAGGATTCAACTGGATCATTTATTTACATGCTTTAATGTAATACAAATTAGAAAATATATTTGGTAATAAAAATATAAAAATAATGATCATCTTCCGACCTATACACAACATATACAGAAGCTACCATCTTTACTGAAGACATCAGGAAATAAAAGCGTTCTGGTAAGCAGGAATAACTCAGCGGTGGAGCTCATGCTTAGCATGCACAAGGCTTGGTTCAAAACCTAGCACCTCCCCAAAACAACTAACATACCATTATTTTGTGCTTATTTGTATTATTTAAAGAAACTCCAACCACCTTTTTAGAAATAGTTTTAAAATCTTGTTAATGACTAAAAATTGAAGATTTGACCTTTCATTATCTTTCTAAAACATAATTTATTATTTTCCTCTTAATAAACACTGGTTTAAAAAATATTTTTCTTCTAAATGGATACTTGGTTATATTTACTTTTCTTTCTTCCTTTTTTTTTTAAGCTCTGCAGTTCAGGCTGGCCTTGAACTCACTATATAGCCCAGGCTGGCCTCAAAGTCATAGCAATCTTCCTGCTTCAGCCTTCTGAGCACTGGGATTACAAGTGTGCTTGCCTGGCATGCCCGGCATGCCCAGCATTTCTATTTACTTTCAACTATAACATCTGCCTACAATTTAATACATAAAACTATTAATTAAGATAGATTACATTATATACTTACTCTGGTCTTGTTCCTGTTTTATCACCTAGAAAATTAAAGAAACTTCATGAATAAATAGGTAAATTAACAATGTATTCTAAACATGTTTTTTTTTTTTTTGGTACCGGGAATCGAACTCAGGGCCTCATGCTTGTGATAAGTATGTTTTAAATTAACATAAAGATATAAATATAAATGAAAGCAATTCTTAGTTTGCCTCTTAAACACTGTGTGATCTCTTGACTGTCATGAACTTAGAACACAGTAATATGATGGAGACATGGGTACACATAAGTAGACATGTTATATAGCTGATTTGCATCTACTTCTTTCTAAAACAGGAATAATGTTTTCTTGACCATCTTCCGTAGAAAATATCCTATATCTTGCCTACCAGCTCAACACTGGACAGCTTACGCCTAAGGCCATATCAGGATCAAACACTGTATCTGAACTTCTCCAGTCTGGCAATCCCTAAAAACAACTGTCCCATTTTACCTTTCCATCTGCTATGAGTAAGAGTACCTTTTACATCACACCCTCAAAAGTGCACATAATAATTTTAAAATATCTCTGCCAGTCAAGTAAGTGAAAAGTGCCACTTCGTTGTAATTTTAAATTTTTATTTCGTGTGGAACTAATAAAGTAAAACATTTTGTTCAATTGTTCATCAGATAAGTGTATTTCTTCTTTTGTGAACAGTCGATTCATGTGATTTGTACATTTTCTTACTAATTTCTAGGAGCTATTTCAACATTAAGCGAAATAATTGTCTCATATAGATCATATCTTATGTGTCTATTTTTTAAAGTTGGCCCATGTAAAATGTATCTTGATTTTAAAGATGTTAAAATGCCAGAAAATAGGCATATAAAAATGAAGCATTTTACTTTGCCGTGGAGGGGGCCCCAGTGCTGGGGACTGAATTTAGAACCTTGTGTATGCTAGGCAAGTGCTCCACCACTAAGCTGCATCTCCAGCCCTTTATATTTGATTTTAGAGACTTAGAGACAGTGTTTTATTCAGTTGCACACAGGCTGGCCTCAAACTTGTGATCCTCTTGCTTTAGTCTCTGAGTAGCTGGGATTACAAGTATGCCACTATGCCCAGCAACTATTTTATTTTTTAACATGTCATTTGCCTTTCACCTTTGTACAAGAAGTTTTATTTTTTTACCTCTTTCAGTGGACTTTTTTTTTTTCACAAAAAATGAAATATTTCACTTATTCTAAAATTTTTCTTCCATGTTTAAGAATTTTTGAAACTGAACATGGTAATAAAATTAAGTATTTAATTTTATTAAATAATTCATTAAGTTTTAAACTAACACACTATCTCCTTGATAATTTATTTCTACACTGTATTTTATATTTATGTACAAACAAACATGTAAAACTTGGACCGATTTGTAGACTACCATAGACTGCTATATTTATCTACCTCGCTTTGCCTCAGTAATATATCTACACTACTACAAAAGCTTCCTAATGGTTCCCCATGCCTATTCTTCCCTTTCTGTGATTGCTGTACTTTCCAGGTGGGTATCAGAATGCTCTTAATCTTAAAATATGAATGAGTTTCATCAAAACCCTTTAGTAGACGTCAGTTGTCTTCTGCACAATGACAACACTCAGTATGTTATATAAAGCTCTTCATGACCCTTGGAACCTAATCTTTCTGCATTAGCTACACTGGCCTATTAGTTCTTCAAAGGGTCCAAGCCCTTCGCATCTGTAGGTCTTGCTCCATGCTATGTCCTCTCTATCAAATGCTATTTTCTTTTTTTTTTTTTTTTTTGAGATAGGGTCTCACTACGTAGCTCAGGCTGGCCTTGAACACTTGGTGATCCTCCTGCCTTAGGCAGGATTACAGGCCGTCACCATGTCCGGTTCCAAATGCCATTTTCTACCACTCTCTCTCTGTTTAAATCCCACTGATACCACAGGTCCAAAGTTAACTGATACAGCTAGCAGGAAAAAGAGATGGCCCGCAGATTAACAAAAAGACTCTTCTGTCAGACCTAAGAGATTAAAGGGATGTGGTATGTGTATACTTTATTCTTTTTGCTCAACTCCAGTTTATGCATACCATGAAAGCAGGATGATAGGAATAGGGGCAAAGGAGAAGGGAAATTAACTTCTCACATTTCTCTCACTCCTCTCTAAAGTAAAATAAATGAAACAAGCACTTAACTGAATTTTACTAACACTGACAAATACTTCTGATCTACACAGGAGTAAGAACAGATTATAAAATAAATGTATCACAACCCCAATTTTAAAATACATATTAATATACACATCAAGGTAGCTACATAAGACATATACACAAACAAATCTGTTATCTACAAAAATTAAACTTTAAACAGTCAACACAATCTGTGAAATATTAATAATGTAAACAAAGTGAACATTGTCCTACTGAATATATAACCAGTGACCTTTCAGACATACAAATTTTGAGTAACCTAGAAGTTTCCTAATAGTACTGTTAGAAGATAAAATTATAGTAATATACTTACTCTTTTTATCTGATGAGCTACTAAAATCTATACCACCAAGGCCTTCATTGCCTGCAGCTGATGTGGCTGCTGTACTTCCCAAAGTCAAACCTAAAGCATTCTGTCCAAGTCCTGCAAATATACCGAACATCATTTACCAGTTCCACTGAAAGATTTAATAACAATTTTCCCTGACTAGAGCACTCAGATGCTTTTAAGTTAGGTCCCAGAGTTTCTTCATATCTGATTTAGGCAAGTAAAAAGTAAGTCTGGAGAATGTTTTTGGCAAAGACTGATAACCATACTTAGAGTCAATGCTGGTATGTATTCTGGATGATGTGATGTTTCACTATTACAAGAGCCAGAATATATTTGTTAATTTGATAAATGGCGATACTCAATTTTTGTTATTTTTAAGCTTTTTCTACAAAAGCAGTTTTATCTGGTATACTTTCAGGTGAATACATGTTATCTTCCAATCATATCTGGGAATCGCATATTTTACAATAATGTACTGTGAATTTATAAGATTTAAGAATAATATACATTAAGTACAATTGAATACTCCCAAGTTCTTTCCAGAGAACTTAGTTAAGATATAGCTTTTACTTATTTCAATCTCACCTCACTGGCAAAAGGAATCAAAGGGACTATATATAGTTCATCATAAGTCAGTAATGTATACTTGAGTCAAGCAGCAAAATTTCAGAGTTTGTGTTGATAAACTTGTATGTCTACCAATGTACTCATTCCTAAGCTGACGCAACCATTGTCCATTTAGACAACATCTTTATGAACAGGTTGTCTATTTTTAAAGCAGAATACGAGTTGATAGCATGGGATAAAAATTTTTTACAAAAATCAATGGCACCTTTAAATTAACATAAGCACAAAATAAGCATCGAGTACTATGTCTTCAGTCTAAGAAGAATTCAAGTACACTTAAAAATTCAGGAAAATGACAAAATGATGCTCTATTATTTTTCATTTTGCTTTTATAAGAATATTTAGGAGAGATATTTAATATTTATCCAGCAAAGAAATGTATGTTACAGTCATCTGATTTGGTTATTACAACGCATTTTGAGTACTGACAAAATTAGACAATAATGACAAAAATTAGCCTGTGTAGATTAACGCAAATTTGAACACTAGTTTTCTACAGGCTATCCAGGCCCAGGCCTTTCCACCCCTTCTGCTGACCTAGATTTTCTCCATCAAATTAGTATGTGAATAAGAACAGAAAAGAACTATTATTTCTTTAGTAGAAAATATCAAGTTACATTTCTTATCTCTCCTATACAATTAGGTTAAAGTATTAGACACAAAAACAAGGCACTACACAAAAATTCTGAAAGTAAACAGCCACTATAAATTCACCTAAACACTGAAAATTCTAGCATTTCAATGTATCAATTTCCTAATCTGTTAAACAGCCTTTTGATTTTACACTGCTGTGAGGTATATTATTATAATTCCTTCAAATAATAGGAAAGTTTTTCTACTCCCACAAAATCCTCATTGGTTTTCAAAATATAAATTTCTTATACTGGCACTGGCTATAGCAAATATTCAAAACATATATAGAATCCCTAAAATGCAGCAAATAGAATAATAAGCATGAAATGAGAAATCAATCTGGGATTTAAAATATTTAGTATACTGTGCCCTGTGAACTAATACTTTTTTGCCTAATTATATAATGAAAGCATTTGATGTCTGTATTTTAAAATACAGCTTTCAAAAACACGTTAGTACCCTCTCCTGACTTCTATAATGAAAAAGCATTCCTAGAATTGGGGACTTAATGAACTGCCTTACAGTGAGGTTAGGCTATAAAAAACCTACGACTTTTTTCCTCCAGTGCTGGAGATTAAACACAGGGACTCATGAACACAAAGCAACCACTCTGCCACTATGTTCGTGGTGGACTTAATGTGGTCATCATGAGCCAGAATGCACAGCTGGACTGAGTTGGTGTGATGCAGGGTGTAGAGGATCCACCTGAGGACT
This sequence comes from Hystrix cristata, assembly GCA_004026905.1. Taxonomy (NCBI): domain Eukaryota; kingdom Metazoa; phylum Chordata; class Mammalia; order Rodentia; family Hystricidae; genus Hystrix; species Hystrix cristata. The sequence continues at coordinate 29,440 of PVJO010018197.1, read as the reverse complement.
GTTGCTGATGCAACATAAAGCAGAATGGGAGTGGAAGCTAGTTGGTAGGCTGTTTCCCAGGAGAAGGTCTGCTGTGGCTGGTTCTCCTGAAAGGAACTCGGCTGTTCTCGTAGAGGAAGGAACTCAGGGCTTTGCCGTCATCGAGGATGGCTGCTGTTGCTTTGGAGGGGCTCTGGTTGTCATCTCTGCTGTGAGCAGCGTATCCTGATTCAGTAAAGATTTCTTCAGCCATCATCTGCAGACGCAGACATACATGGGACAGTGCTGTGGGCTCCCATCCCTTGATTGGATCTTTTGGGTCTCCAGTGCCTAGACAGACATTCGGCACTTCCTGCATTTGGCTTGTGGGTGAATATTGTAACTTCTAAACGTCCTCTATTAAATCTGCTCTCTTACAAACCATTGACTCTACAAAATCTAAGTCAGTGTTATAACCCAAGCCTCTCCAAGACTACTCAACTGGTATTTATTAAAAAGACAAGATTCTCTGCCAAAGTTTTCTAACTCCTTAAGTAGGCTTGCCTCTTAATCAGTCAAGATTGAGAAAATGGAAAATGTATTTCTAAAATATCCAGTTATATAAGATACCCAGTTATATATGAAAAACATTATTGTATAATTCAGTTTTTATACTAAAAGGAAAACATACAGCATTAAAAAGTGATCAGCTCAAAAAATCACAATATAGACAAAGTAAATTTAAATACAAATACTCTCCTGGAGAGTAACTACAAATTACCTGACGTTGCTGTGTTTGTGCTCTGGAAAAGTGAACCTCCCAAACCAGCTAGGGTTCCCCCTAAGGAAAGGCCTGTAGATGCAGTAGTAGTTGTAGATGTTGTTCCTCCCAAATTATTTAAAGTAAATCCTGTAGATGCTATTAAAAAAAAAAAAATGAGACCATAAGCCATAAAAAGGCAACATACCATAGAAATATACAGTAAAATATTTTAAAAATCTGATTTCTATGTAAAATTGACTCTGAAAAAAAGTACTTGTTAAAGATGAAATTATATATACTTAAGAATACAGAGAAACAGTAACTTCAAAGCAGAAGTGAGTGACAGAGGGCATTGTGTAGAATTAAACTAGTACCAGGTAACTGACTCCAAACAGCAATGAAGTTTTCAACCCAGGTACCAATTCTACCTTCAAAATGAATCCTAAGCCAGGTAAGATTTACAGTCTTTGTAAGATTTACAGTCTTCCTCGGCATCAAACGACTCTTTGAAGACAAAGCTATTCATAATTGTTAACAGCTTTACATTTTATTTATCTAACCCTGTGTTCTGGCTTTGCTCTGAGAGATCACCTTACAAGGTGGCCTCTCTCGCTACAATGCCCAATACCAACTCTCCTTCTTTCAAATCAATAAACTGGTAGGTCAAAATTGCTGAATGATTAAAATAAGTGCTTCCCAAAATACAGCTATGTTTAATAAAGATGTACACCTAAGTTCTCTAAATAAAATTTAAATTTAACTATGAAATGCAACTGTCTCAGATTCTGTCTCACCTGCTGGAGTTGACGTCAGAGCGGAGGAAAGAGTAAGACCACTAGCTGAGGTAGAAGAAAGAGGCAGCGCAAATGGTGTAGCAGATGCTGCCGGTTTATTGAATCCTAAACTGAAGCCTGTTGTGGATGCAGATGTAGTAGCTGGCGTTCCTGTTTTACAAAATAAATAAAATTTCATCTTACCTTCGGCATATATGTGAGATACATATACATGTGTATACACACACACACAGGTTTCCATCAGAATACCTAAAAGTTTGTACTTCTACTTTCTATAAAGAGAAGGATGTATATACATGAGAGAGAAAAGTACAGCAAATACAGAAAAGCTGGCTGTTTGGTTAAGAAAAGCAAAACAAGCCCCAAGCAGTATTGATCAATTTCAATTCTACACCTAGATTTACCTCACAGAGCGTTTCTTTTATTTCTTCCCTCCCTTTATGCTCTGCAGAAAAACTGTCTCTCTTCTCCAAGATTACGTAAACAATCACTCTCTACTTCTGGAAACCCTCTTCTCTCTGGCTGTACTGTTTGCCAGCTCTCAGCTCTCTCCCTACTCCTATTACTCATTTCCAGTTCTCATTTGTAGATCTTTGTCCTCTGTATGCATTTTAACTTAAATGAAACTCCCCTGGGTTTTCCTCCTGCTCCTTTACTTCCTCAGTGACGTCAGCACTTGCATCATTCCAACTACGAGTACAGCAATCTCAATCTATATCTACCTGCATCTCCGTGTGCTGGCTCTATCTTGACATCCCTTTGGACTCCTACCTATCTCACCAAAACAAACAAAAACATAACAATAACGAAGAAAAAAAGCCCAATTTTGCTAACTCCCCCATCTTGGTCCATTCAATTAAGAAAGAAACCACAACTTTCATATCTCCTCTTCTGCATTCCATTAGTTACAAACTTGTCATTTCTACTTCAGAAACATCACTGGATTACAGAAATCCTCAAAAACCTTTGTTTGGGTCATCTCTCTCTCAAGAACTATTAAAATGGCCTCTTAGGTTCTCTGCCAGTTTCTTCCAACTTCTACCTATTCTTGGAATTATCTCAATTACCTTAAAAACAACAATAACATCATAGTAATTCTGCTCAACGTAAAGTTCCCTTAGCTCTAGACCGTCACTAAAATAGTCTGAGAACCAGGTATAGAATTCTCCCTTCTTGTCCAGTCCCAACCTACTCTCAAATCTCAATTATTGCAACCATTTCAGCCTCTGAATCTTAAGTTCCAAGAACAAATATTTTACCTATTCCCCTGGATACTTTTTGTAAGTAGGCTTTTGCATTTTCTACACCTATCTGGAATGGGTCTTGCCTCTAAAATAAACTTACTTTCTCCTCTGCCCTCAGTACCTTTCTTATGCCTGTTAGTGCCACTTATCAGATTACACAAGAACATGTTAACACTCCTGCCTATCTCCTTCACCTTGTAACAGATGAATGTCTTGCTTATGCACTTAATAGGTGCTGACATCATCATCAGTACCATCCTGATCACCAATACCACTGCAAAACAAGACAATATTGAATGTTCAAGGCATTACATAGGCTCACAACCACACAGTAGGAAGCAGTAACTGCTTAAACAATATTAAATTTAAAAATACATGAATGAGGGCCAGGCACAGACCTCTAATCCCAGCACTCAGGGGCTGAGACAGGAGGATTGCAACAAGTTCGAGGCCAGGCTGAACTACAAAATGAGCACAAGGTCAGGGTGATTTCCATAGTGAGACCCTGTCTCAAAAAAAAGAAAGAAATGTATGAATGGACTGCATTTGGGTTTCTTGAAATCACTGAGAAAGAAGCAGTCAAAAGCTAGGGTTCTGGATTGCCCTGATCACAACTTAAGTGTAAGTTCCTGCTAGAGTACAATCCTTCAAAATTATGCATAGATAGGTCCGATAACTTCAGAAAACAAGGTTCAATTGCTTGCCTTGTAGCCAACACTGCTTAAAACTTTGGTGATAGTAACAGGTCTGTTGTGTTTTCTGCTGGTGAGGTAAACTGTATCCAAGTAAATAAAGTCTTCAAACCCCTAATTTAATCTCAATTTTAAGAGTTTTTTGACATCCTTCCATTCTTTCTTTAAACCCTGGTTATTTACAGTCCCTTCAGCACACCACTACAGAAACATGTTTTTGAGTTGCAAGGGAATCCACAAACTTAGCCACTATCATCAGTTTTGTCGTTTTGCAGTGCTGGGGATGAAACCCAGGGTCTCACCACACGTGAGGCAAGTGCTCTATCACTGATCTACTCACCTCCTCAGTGTTACAGTAGTGTTTTTTTGTTTTCTGGTGGTACTGGGGATTGAATCCACAGTCTTTCTACTCAGCTACATCCTCAATCCTTTATTTTGAGACAGGATCTCACTAAGTTGCTAAGATGCCCAAGCTGGGCTCAAACTTTTGATCCTCCTTCCTCAGCCCCCAGAGTGCTAGGATTATAGACATGTGCCACCACACCCAGCTACAAGTGTCATTTTATAGGTAACTAAGAGTTTTGCCCCTAGGTATTACAAGACTTTACAACTATTTTAGAGATACAAGTAGCGTGCTTAAAATTCCAAGACTTCTGCAGCATACTTTGGTGCCTTTTCCACCAAAGAGTTAAATGACTAAAAAAGTAATGTGAAATAAACTTCCACATCAAAAGCCATTTCTATATTTAAAATGCCTCTCTCAATAGTGTATGATAAAAGGCATTCTTTAAGTAATCAATACCCAAAATTTCTTTGAAAAGTCAATATCTGGAATCTATACTCAGTTCTTTACATACTTTCTTCTATATTCATTAGATGGAGATATTAGAAAAGAGTAGAATGATCACTTAATTCATTTACATTATTAGAAAATCACCGATCTGGAATCTTTCCTCAAAAATTTCTTACCCAGAGTTAATCCTGTAGTTATAGTTGTGGCTATTCCTGGGGACAAAAAGAAAAATAAAATTTAACATCAATGAATATGACATTCTTTGATTTGTTATAAGGCTACCAACATCAGAGAGTGATAATGCATCTATTAAGATTAACACATGATTTCCTTAACACCAGCATTTTTCTTGTAGCACTGGGTTTCATATTACTGCATGGAATTTGATTAATTAGAGAATAGGGAAATAAGGTTTAGAAATGTAAACAACTATTGCTTATAACAAATTAAGCATAGGCAAAAAAAGAGCTACTACAAACAGAACACTGGCACACAGAGCTGTCTCAGCAGCTCACCGGCTGGCCTGCCTGCTATCTTCTTCATTTTCTCGTGTGGCTGTGAGAAGTACTGCACTAAAGATAGAGGTCAACGCAAACAGTGGCAACAGAGGTCCGGAAGCTCCAAGGGCAGAGAACAAAACATAAATAAGGAAGCAAACTTTTTAAATGGTCATTTCTAGTGAAATATTTTCTTTAGTTAAATGTTAAAAAAAAAAACCCAAACTATTATTGAAATGTCCACCAGAAACCTTTGGGTTCTTTATCTCTTCCTCTTTTTCCACTGAAACAATGGTTTTAATACAAAACTCTAAAACATCTAAGAAAATACTGACTGTTCTATGTATGCTACATTAATAATCTTCCAAATTGGTAAAGTTGGCTTAAACAACACTGTTTAAAAGGAAAAACACTGTATTATAGAATTTAATATAGCCAGGCGAGGTGGTGCACACCTGTAATCCCAGCACTCAGGAGGCTGAGGGAGGAGGATTGCCACGAGTTCAAGGCTAGCCTGGTCTACATAGTGAGTTAAAGATTAGCCCAGACTACATAGAAAGACCCTGTGTCAAAAAAAAAAAAAAAAAAAGAATTTAATATAAAAATGTAAATCACCTTATATCATTATATTTAAAGAAAAAGATCTTTGATTATCAGATATACAGAGAGAGAAAGAGAGACAGACACTGACTCCTTTCCTAACCACTTGAGGAGATCATAGCAGATGACTGGGCCTATCACTCAACCCACCTTTTCACCTGAGTATGTGTCCCCTTTTTAGATTTAATAGTAATGACAACCTCTTTCAGAAAGATATATAATGGAAACCAAAAGCATCTCAAGTCTACCCCTGAAAATATGACAATCCTTTTTACCTGTATTTGTTCCTCCTAGAGTGAAGCCAGTGGCAGGCTTGGATCCAAAGAGTCCGGTTCCAAAACCACCAGAAGGAGCAGATGTGGTTGCTGAAGTCGTGGTGCCTCCAAGAGTTCCAAAATTGAGCCCCAAAGAAGGGTTGCTTGTTTATTCAAAAAAAAAAAAAGAAAGCAAGAACGTCTACTAAGCTGACATTTACTTAAAAATAAAAATTAACTCTTCTACATAACATGTAACACATGTAAGATTCAAAAGGAACTATCAAATTTGCCTTTAACCAAACAAGTTAAAATATCTTTCTATTGTCCTTAAAAGTAAACCCAAATATAAAATTAGTCTTAAAAAAATACAATACCAAAAAAAAAAAATACAATACAATTTCAAGAAAAAGCAATCTGTAGTGATTAGGATTTCAGTTCTCAACTTAATGAGCAAGGACCACACACATTCTGCTTTTATCAGTATTTGTTCAAAACTTAGTGTACTCTATTTTATTTTTTTAATTTTTTACCAAGAACATGTATCGGAACATTGTATACATAATGATCACATTCATCATGGTTATTTTGTACCTGTACATGACCTATCTTGCCCCCCCCACCCCTCTGTTCTGCTCCCTCTTCCCTATTTACAGCAGGTTTATTTATATTTTTCCATTTTTCCCTTTCCCCTTTCTTTCCTTTTTCCCTTCCTTTTCTCCCTTCTCCCTTTCAGTTCTCCTCTCTTTTGAACATTATCTTTCTTTTACCTAATATCTATTATGCCTCTTTGTCTTTATGTACACTTATGGTCTCTTGTATCAGAGAAACAATCTGATGTGTATTCATGAGTGACTGATTTATTTCACTTAAGAGTATGTTCTCAAGGTGCACATCTTCTTTAGCCATTCCTTAGTTGTTGGGTGCTTGGGCTGTTTCCAAGTCTTAGATACTACAAATTGTGTTGCTATGAACATGGCTGTACGTATATCTCTATGGTATGAGGTTTTCAGTTCTTCTGGGAAGATACCAAGATGCAAATCAAAACAATGCTAAGATTTCACCTCACTCCAGAAACAACAGCTATTATCAAGAAATCAACCAACAACAAATGCTGGTGGGGATGCAGGGGAAAAAGGTACCCTCCTCCACTGTTGGTGGGAATGTAGACTAGTGTAACCCCTATGGAAATCAGTATGGAGACTCCTCAAAAAACTAAATCTAGAGGTTCCATTTGATCCAGCTATTCCTCAAAACCTAGTATATTTTAAAATGGCCACAGGAAATTTTATGAATGTGGATCATTTTCCTTTTAAAGCAATCAAGCACAGTTCACATTTCTAAATTCATTTGTTCCCCCAGGTACTTATATAAAGACATATGAACTAACAGAAAAGTTACTTTACGTTGCCTTTCCCACTCTACTGTTGTATGTTACCATTTCATTGGAAGTGGGAAGCATGGTATCTTGCCCCATGCCAGTGCAAAGATTACTAAAATAGCTCTTACTCAAGAAACAGGTGGGATAAAATAACACAAATAACTGCAACCCAAGCCAAAACAGTTACTTAAGTCACTTAAGTCCCGCACGTTCTTAAGTCCAGGTGCCATCAATTCCATAATCAACCAAAGGAGCCCTTCAGTTTTCTACACATATTTGGCATCTAAATAGAGCACTGTGTTTCAAGTGGTAGAAATGCAAACCTCCATTAAAACAAATAATTAAGTACCAAAGGATGGAACTCAGATATTGCTGTAACGAGCTAATCTGTGTCATTAACACAGAAACAGAGAAGTTTATTAAGAAGTTAGAATTTAAGATGGATCAACATTGAGTAGATAAAGGGTGCAGGAATACTGCATTGTGTTCACCTACGGCTTTAAAAACATGTGTGGAAGCCAGGTGTAATCCCAGCACTCTGGAGGCTGAAGCAGGAAGATTGCGGGGAGTCTGAGGCCAGCCTGGACTATAAAGCAAGACCCCTCCATCTCAAAAAACGAAAATAAAAAAAAATAATAAAAATGTGTGTAGAACCCTTGGGTGTACAAAGAGTACAAGGAGGGAGGCAGAGGAAGACTGCAAGGTCTCAGTGACAATCAAAGCAAGGATATTATTGATTATAATTAAAAAAAAAAACCTAAAAACAGAATTGAAAGGGAGATAGCATAGTAAAAATTGGCTGTATGTCCAAACAACATGTAAGACAACTAAAAAGAAAAAAAAGAAATAATATGCAAAAATATTTGGTTTAACTGATGGTAATCTGAAGATGTTATTTTGCATCTGTTGTGTGCATAACGAGGGCTAGGAAAGTGGATATTTTTAGGACATAAACAAATTAGCCAATTTTGATTTGTTCCTCTTATTCCCAAACAAATCAGTGAAAAACCTTACTTTAAACTGCTATTCCAGAAATGAATAAAAGATGAACGGTGAAAGTATTTTTAGTCAATGAATCAAGATATTTAAAATTTCTTGACAACTTAAAATAACTGAAAATAGTATGAGGTGCCACATAAAATTGAAAATATTACCAAGGAAATAAAGTACAATAATTGCTTTAAGAAAAACAAGGGCTGGGGATTTAGCGCAGTGGTTAGAATGCTCACCCTGCAAGCACAAGGCCCTGAGTTTGATCCCCGGCACAAAAAAAAAAAACAAAAAAACACAAGAAAAACAAAAGCTACTCTAGACCTGACCAGTTATTCACTCAATTCAGTGTTATCTGCCGAAGTCATAATAGAATGCTGTAAAAAAGCTAAATTTACTCCATCAGGTCATGAATATTATTTTTAACTTTCCTGTCTGCTTTAATGTAGATGTGGGAACTAACACAATAGCTTACACTTACTGAAAACTTAGCAAGTACCAGAGCCGATGCTAAATACTTGACATGCTTAAACTAACAAATTTAAGGTAAATACAGTATATTATTATATCCCTTTTACAAGTGTACGAACTCCAGCATGGAGAGTAATGCCCCCACAGTGATCTACTTCAAGAGACCAAATGACCAAATGGCACTGAAACAGTAAGGTCTCTTAACCAGCACCCAGTGGAGACATGTTAAGCCATCTCTCCTTTTTATGTTACCCAAACCTTTCTGAAGCTTAGGTAAATTCTACTTTATTATTAATTCACTTACTCATTCACTAAGTATTTATCAAAGATCTTTTTCTATACCAAATAGTTCCTAGGAACTGAGAATGAAGTGGTAAACAAGACACAACTCTGATTTCTGAAGTTTCTGGACAGTGGGAGACATAGATATTATGGTCACTGAATACATGCTAAACTCCAGGTCTGGGTATGAAAAGATCTCTGCCATCACAGAGCTTAACTCCTAAGGCTGGTGTCAGACCATCAACAAGTAAACAATAAATACATAAACTGATTACTAATGTGGTAAATGTTCTAAGTACTACCAGGCACTACAAGGATGGAAATCTCCCCTAGACTGGCAGGTCTGAAAAAGCCTCTCTGGGAAGAGACTACAGTATTTGAGTCCCAAAGGAGTAAGAATTAACTAGGTACAGGAAGTAGAAGGAGGTAGGGGCATTGTAAGTCAAGGGAGCTACCCGTGAGAAGGAAAGATTGGCCAAAGCCATTGAGGAACTCAGGAAAGACTATGTTGCTAGGGCAGTACTTTTCAAAATAAGACCAAGACTACTAGAGGAGTACTAAAATTAATTTAGCAAGTCAGGGCAGGAGTCTAAAAAGTGAAATGGACTAGCCTAGAAAGTAGCAAAGTGTAACCCATGAAGTATGAGTATCTTTCTTTGTAACTATTTCAATTTGTATTTATGCATAGGTACTTAGCAGTAAAGTAAATGTTACTTGTTTGGCAGTGAGTGTGGATCACTAAAATTAAAAAATGGGCCCAAGATGGATTTGGAGAGGTTCCAGATTACTTTGGACCTTGCAGATTATGAAAAGATCGTTTCCATTTCATTTAAATATACAGGGAAATGACTGCAGGGAGAGCAATGGGATTTTTTTTTTTTTTAATCACTCTGGCTAGAAAGTAGCAAAAGAGACTGATTTAAAAGCAGATTTTGAATTTTGAGACAACTGGGATCCCACTGAACTAATCTACTCAAGAGTTGATGGGAGCAGATTTATCCAATACAAGAACGGTCTGATTAAATCCTGACAGTAAATCAAGTATTTTCATAAGAATGTGTCAGGAGAGCTGGGCTCTCATTTATCTTACCATCTAAAACAAAGGAATTGTCCAACAAGTATTTGTTACATGAATAACAATAGCTTGGGGCAAGGTGCTAAGTTTTTAAAAAAAAAATTCCAATTGCATTATTATGGTTTTGGACGTTATCGTGTTTCATCACTAGAAATGAAGACAAATAGAAATTGCACAAGTAAAATTATCAGGATTTACTGAATAAAAATGTCGGGTAAGAGAATTATATAGGTGGAAAACTTTCAGATTTCTGCCTTGACTGTGTAGTGTGCAGCCCCCACTTTTTGCACCTTTGTTTTCGTGGGGTTTTTTTTTTTATTTTTTTCCCCCTTTCCTTTCTTAAAATATAGGCAATGTTAAAGTTATTTTTGCCTTTTCAATTTACAATACTTTCTAAATCTTGATTTTGTGGAATACACATTTCTTGATTTTATGAATTCCTTCATCTTTATTTTCAAAAGACTCAGTTCTACAGATTGATTCTCATTAAAATGGGCTCTTTCCATTTTGTCTCTTTCTGGACCTCCTCTGATTATACTTTTGTCACCACCTCAACCAGTAGATTGCACGAGAACGATGACTACATCACCTACGTTTTCTAAGACACAATGAGTCATTACAACACAACATTCTTACCTACGATGTTAATGTAACTACTACCAATTATTGCTAGAAAAAATTTTTTTTTAAAAATCAGATAAGTTAAAGTGCTTGCCTTGCAAGCACAAGGACCCGAGTTCGATCCCCAGCATCAAATAAATAAATAAATAAATAAAATAAAAATCAGATAAGATCTCGTGACGGCTTGTTCGTGACGTGAAAAAATAATCACAAAATCATTAAACAAAGCCCCAAAACCACCACCAACAGCAGCAAAACCACTGTAAGGTCCAAAACCGTATTAATGCAATGGAATCAAAACTTGTTTTCAAAATTTTCCATTGTGCCTTTCTGAAACGCCCAATAACCTATTAATTTCTTTCATTCACTCAACATGCACTCTTCGTTAAAGCGTGGGAGTGGAATCCCACTCCCCTTCACCCAGACAGACCCACTTTGCAAGACAATGCCTGAGGCGCCGTTGGTTCTGGGGGCCTTACAGCACACAGCCCGCCCGCCTCCTTCCTCCAGGCCGCCCGCAGGGGCCGGGCGAGGAGTGCGCAGGAGGCCCACATCTCCCCGCCTGCCGAGCACTTTACCCCAAGTCACCAGGAAGGCAGCAGGCGGGAAGAGAGGTGAGGGGACCTGAGAGTCTCGCGGGGAAGGAGGAAGGCGAGAAAGCGAGGTTACCTAGACGCTCCGGTCCCAAAGGAGAAACCGCCGCCGGTGCCAGTCCCGCCGGTGGCCACGGTGGTGGAGCCCAGGGTTCCGGACCCGAAGGAGAACCCTGTGGACATGGTTGTTCGGGATTCGATGCCGTCCGTCGACAACTGAAAGGGGTCTGGGATGTTTCCCGTGTCTCACAGCCGAGGCGGGCCGGGAAGCATCGTTTTCACCCAGCCCTGACCTGGCGGGAACGTCAAGCCCCAGCGCCTGAGGACTGAGGCCAAAGGGGGCGGGGCAACTACTCAAAAGCACGCTGGACGCTCGCTGCGCGCTCGAACGCGCCGGAAGTGAGCCTGCCGCGTAGGGACCCCTGGGACGGCGCGCCGCGCAAGGCATCCTGGGACGCGATGGACTAGTAGCGTCACTTACTCTCTTAAAGGGGTAGGCTCCCAGAGTTCAGAACACAACAGCTATTTTCCTGTTTCGAGGTTCTTCTATCTTGTTCAGTGCTTTATGGCCGATGAATCTCAGTTATTGCTTCTATGGTGCCACAACGGACGCGCAGGAACCCAGAGTTGGGGAGGGTCTTAATTTAGTGAGCATCCCCAGATGAACTTCATAGAAAAGGGGGCGGTGTCTGGTTTCAATTGGCGGCCGCCCCGTCGGAGGAGAAACGCGAGCATGTCGGCGTCTAGACAGTCGGGCAATCGGTCGGTAATAATTCGCGCGCCCGCACTCTGCGGTCGCCCCAACCGGGCGCCGAGACGCGCGGAGCCCCTCTGGCGCAGTTCTTGGCGCGGCGGCTCCGGAGACGGTCAGAGGCGCAGGTGGGCGGTAGTGGGCGAGAGGGCTGAATCGTAACGTGGATCTTTAGCTGCCCGTCAGGCGTCATTGTAGTGCTCCCCTAACTGGTTTGCCTTACTGCAGTGTCTTACGGGGCAAAAAAATCCGCCCCATAAACAACTCCTCGGATATTTCTCCTAAAGGATATTCTCATCAGCACAGTTTCTTGATGAAAAGCCCAGTGGCTCCCTAAGTCCAGCTCTCCATGTCCTTTGTATGACCAATCTTTGTAACCTCCTATCTCACAGCTCCCCTTTATTCAGCACTTTTGTCTGCTCTGGGTTGAATTATGTCCCCTCCAAACTCATATGTTAAACCCCTCATTCATATGTGGAAGCCCTGTACCCCCAACTCGTATATTGACCCCACTTGGGTAGTTTAGGAGGTAACTAAATTTGGATTAAGACATGAAAGTGGATCTCCCATTATTACCCTTACAAAAGACAAAAGAGCTGTCTCCTCGCTCCTCAAAGTGAGAACACAATAAGAGGGAGCCTTCTGAAAGTCAGGAGAACGACCTCACCAGGAGCCTAATCTGGTACCTTGAGCGTGGACTTCTCAGGCTCCAGGACTGTGAGAAATAAATGTCTGTCCTTTTAGTTACCCCATTCTATGGTATTTTGTTATAGTAGCCCAAGGGAACTGTTACATCACTTGTGTGTTTGTGTAATTTAAAATACATAGCATTTTAAACATTATGGAAGACACAAAAAGAGGAAGAGACATATTTGAACTATGATACAAAGAAAAATCCGTAAGTATTGAATAGGAAGAAATGTACAAGAGGGTAAGTTTTAAAGTGATCTATTGAACATTATTTTCAGTGATGTCAATTGAATGGACTGGCTTATTTTGGCCGCTCCCTCCCCCCAAAGGAGGAAGGGGAGCATTTTGGTCTTCTAGACAATTGAGCAATCAACCAGTAATGATCTAGCACCCCTGCACTCTCTGGGAGGCCCACCCCAACCGCCAAGATTCGTGGAGCTTGGAGTGGGCAGTGAAGGACTGTCAGTATAAAATCTATTGTGTTTCTTTTGACTAGAAAAAAAAAAAAGGAATTCAGATGATTTTTATTGTTGGAAGACTGAAAGCAGCTGCCTATGACTTAAATCCCTAGGGTATTCTTTCCAAAACTTTTGAAGAATGTCAATATAAAGTAAGAGCAAACTATCTGGCAGTTAAGAATTATATATTGACAATACATATAAAGATCAGCCGGAAGGAAAAAAATCTATGAAAATATAGTAGGGACTAGTAAAAGATGTTCATAATAGGAGAAACTGGCTGTGGGGTACATGAAAACTAATAATTTTGTAAACTTCTAATGTAAAAAAGTTTATAAAAGAAATACAGTAAGGAAATCTGACCCAGAAACAAAAGTTTGATCTTTGAGAGGGCCATTCAAATTGATAAGGTAAGGCGTTGGCAGTTTAGCTCAGTGGTAGAGCGCTTGCCAAGTGCAAGGCCTTGAATTCGATCCCCAGTACCCCCCCCAAAAATTGGTAAGCAAGCCATTCTTTCAACTTTGTATTGTAAAAATTTTAGTGTTGAGGTAGAATGGGGTGTGACTTGACCTAGCTGGGAAAATGGACATGACCTTGGGGGAGTGGCCTTGACCTGACATCAGCCTGGGTTGCAAAATTCCAGTCACCCCTCTTTTCACAGGATCAGGGAAACTCTCATGAGAACAGAATCCAGATAAATGTGAATGGCATCGCGGGCTCGCACTCTTGGCGCTCTCACGCTTTTGCCCTCTTGCTCTCCTAACCCACTTTGCCCTCTGACCCCTAACCCATGCTCCATCTTTACCTCCCTTGCCTCCCATTCCTTTTTAGATTCTCTAATTGTGGCAGCGGCTGGTTATTTCATTCACCTGGCAAAACCAGTCTCCCTTTTGTTACTTAAATAAACCTCCTTACTGCCCTAAAATTCACTCCTGCAGTTCCTCGCCTGCGTGAATAAAGAACCTGGAAATATCCTCTCTGAACCCCATACCCTCCTGCATCAGTATGACATTGCAGCCTTGTGTTTGGCAGATTTAAATTATGCTCCAGTAAGAAGTGACAATGTAATAGTTAACTGTGATGTCAACTTGAGTGGATTAAGAAACACTTAAGTCAGAGCAGAAAAGTGGTAGAGCATAGTTCTGGGTGTGTCTATGGGTGACCAACATGTAAGCCACAAACTGAGAAGGGCAGAGCCATCCCAGATGTGGGTGGCACCAACTAAAAGGCTGGTAGCCTGGATGGAATGAAAAGGAAAGGAAGAAGGAAGTCTTCCCCTTTTCTCCTTTGGAGGAGCTCCGGTTTTGTCATTGCCTTGGGACATTGTTCTCTAGTTCTTTCCAGCTTCTGGCTCAGACTCTTCAACCTACCAATGCAGACCTCTTGGCTTTCCGACATGGGCATACACCATGAGCTGCAGGCCTTCGACTTTTGACTGGTGTTAGGTTTATGCGGAGGGAGGGAGAAGGGAAAAGGCTGACGATGCTTGCGGTGGGAGAAAGCTTTATTAAGGTGTTACAGCTCCTCTGCCTCACTCGAGTGAGAGTGGCCTTTTATCCCTTAGCCGCCCCCCCTTTCGTGACGTTGGAGGCTTGAAAGTGTGCGTTCAGGATTGGTCCTTTCTGCACGGGGTGATTGGGTGGTGGGTAATGCCCCTGGGTAAATTGGCGCGGCAGACCTAATTGAGGACTGGGGGGGGGGTGTTTTCTTTTGAAAACCAGCAACGGCAGTCTTGGGCATCTGGGGTGGATCAACCTAACAACTGGATCCTTTGATTCTCCAGTGCACAGAAGGCATTTTGCATTCTCCCGCCCCTGATTTTGCCGGTCCCCATTGTAAGCAAATGTATACATGATATATATAACACATTATATCTGTTCCTTTAGTGAACCCTGACTGATACCGATTTTGGTATCAGAAAAGTGGCATTATTGCTGTAATGCTACCTAACCATGGGGTTCCAAGAGCCTTTGGAAGCAGTTTGTGAGAGGAGTTTGGAATGGATTGGAGATTGCTGGCTGGCGATGCCCTAGAATGTTGTAAGCTGTGTTTCAGGGCAGATTCTTGTCAGAGGTGGAAAGATCAGAATGCTGATAGAAATGTAGACAGTAAAGATAAGGTTCAGGATGTTTCAGCTGGGAACAGAGTTGACTCCAAGGCCTATATATTATGCTGCGACAGAAAATTTGTCTACATTTTGCTCATGTCCTGATACTTTGCAGGAGACTAATGTCAGTGAACTAATTAATCTGATAGAGTAAATTTCAAGGCAGGCTGATGTTGAGACCGTGGTATGGGTAGTGTTAGAGGGGGCTTTTGGCCAGCTCTACACTGAGAATCAAAAGCAAAAGGTACAGCTGAATGACTTTAAACATTTAGAAATCATCCAGAAAGGATGCTCCAGTAAAGAACCTGTAAAGTTGAAGTAGAGGAGAATTGGGTTGCTGAAGAGATTAGCATTACAAAGAAGCCAAGTACTTTACCAGAGAACAATAGAAAAGGTGACTTGAGGGCATCCTAGAAAGTAGCAAGTCCCCACTCCTGGATTCCAAAGTCTACCATAGTTACACCCCTTGTCACTGTGACAAACTGCCTGGGACCCACGATTTAAGGAAGGACAGGTTTATTTTTGCTCACGTTTCAGTCCATAGTCAGCTGGCTCCAAGGCAGGACAGTACAGCAGAGGGGCATAATGGAGGAGAGCTGCTAATAGGTGGTAAACCGGAAACAGTACAGGGAGGAGACAGGGAGGGAGATAATCCCTCCAGGACAAGCCCCCAGTGACCTGCCTTTGTGAACCAGACCCAGCCTCCTACGTGTAAGTCAGGTTTAAGGCCCCATAATCTAATTACTTTCTGAAAGTCCTGCCTACGAGGGCTTGAGACTCTTGGGGGACATCTAGGTATAAACCATAACAGACCCCAAAAGCCCAAAGAGAGGAGCACTGCAGACACACAACAATGGGATATTTGATGAACAGCATAGCATTCTACCACATACTTCTAGATATACCAAGTCTAAAACTGGTCTTCAGAGACCTTTTCTTATCTATGATAACTTATGCTGTTTTATTAGCAGAATAAAAATACTTTACATTCTTATCTTCTACAGAAACAACTTTAAAAAAAAGAAGTTTCAGTAAGTTTAATTATTTGGTTAGTTAACTGAAAAGTTGACAATAAAATGGTAATAACTCAAGTGTCATGCCAATTTAAAATAAACCTGTAAGCCTGTCCCCTAGCCAGCCAAAACCACAGAACACCACAATTGGCTAGACATTCATTACCTCGTCTGATACAAATAACCAATCGTAGTCCAAAGAATCTTCCAACTATTATCCTCTGTCATTATGGGACCTGAGCCCATTTGTCAGTGCCACGTAAATTTCTGCTTTCCAAGGATGAAGCAAATGATTCAGATTCTAAGTTCTGTGATGAGCCATTTGTTTCCCCTTGTTTCTTATGTTGTGAGAAATCTGTTGAGAAATTCTGTCTGTGGCTGATTGGTTGCTTGGATGATAACTTTTAATGTCATACTCAAATGGAATTATCCAAAAGTCAATATAATGTAAACAGAATCAGTTATATGTATTGCTTTGACTTTTGCTCAGTATTGTGTTTATGGGCATTATATTTGTTGTTACTGAAGATCTTTCCTTCTCATCACTGCATAGTGTTCTGTTTTGTCAGTTTTTCCAATCTACTGTTGGTATTTAGTATTTCCATTTTCTGGCTAGTACAAAAAAGCTGTTACATACATTCTTTTACACGTATGCTGCAAGTGACTATCTCTTATTCTATGAGTAAGATTCTGTAGGGCAAACATTTAGGAGTGGGTTGCCTGTTCATGGGCTACTTGTATGTTTAAATTTATTAGATAATGATAACTGTTTTCCAAAGGTATCATAACAATTTATACTCCCACCAGCAATGTCTGACAGCCCATATAATTACATATCCTTGCCAATACTTACTATCAAAAGTTTTCATTTTCCTGATTATTAATAAAGGTCAAATATGGTTTGAAAATATGTTAGACTTTTTCTATTGAATCTTTTTCTAGTTGAGTTGGAAGAATTTATATGTTCTGAATATACATATATATTACATGTGTTAAACATGTCTTGTATCGTATGAGTTACCTTTTAAGTGCTGTTTTAGTTACTTTTCTCTCGTTGTTGGGACAGAATACTCGACACCAAAGTTAGGGGAAGAAAGGTTTATTAGCTTACAGTCTGCAGAGGTTTCAGTCTATAGTCCGCTGGGTCCGAGGCAGGGCGGCATGGCAGAGGCAGGGCGGGCCCGGCGGCCAACCGACCAGCCAACCGGCAGCAAAGCAAAGTGAGGAAAATGCAAGGAATGTATGCAGATAAGCAATGCAAACAAGCAGCTAGTTAGCTTCTTCCTGTATCTTTTATCTAGGCTACCTGCCCCCAGGGCGGCCCGCACTCCCACCCCCAATCTCAGTCTCACATTCTTGATCCCAGCAGAACCATGCCAAACCGATCAATGGATCAATTTAGTAATCACACACTCTAGATCCAGCTATCTCTTACCACATGAGGCTT
>PVJO010018197.1:0-11866 GCA_004026905.1 Hystrix cristata | reverse complement strand
GTGCTTTACTATTGTATTTTTTAAGAATAGAAATATACAATTAAGTATAATTCAAGTTATTATTTCTAAGATTTTTTTATGCCCTTGTTTAAATATTCTTCTAAAGTTTGAGGATATTCTCCAAAAGTTTTGCTATGCTGCTTTTCAAGTTTGGCTCTTTAATCAATGTAGAAATGTGTAGTGTTGTATAAGGATCAATTTCATTTTTTTCTGCATATAGATAACAAATTTAGTCAGCACCTTATTATTGAGAAGAGCATTTCCCCCACTGATCTGAAATACAGATTTCTTATAAATCCAACATCATATATATGTGATCCTATTTCTGCAGTATCGGTACTGTGCCACAAGGCCTGTTTGCCTATTATTACAACACACTACCTAAATTACTACGGATGTAATGAGTCTTGATATTCCTTTAAATAAATCTTGCTTTCTTGTTCTTCCTTAGGATAATTCTTGTTTCTTTACACACACACACACACACACACACACACACACACGAATGTAGGATTGAGTCAGCTCATTACGCATTTATAACATACTTGAAGTTGGCAGCTTCCCACTCTGCAATATACACATACATCAAGCCTGTCAGGATATTGATTAGGAATATGTTGAATTTATAGATAGAACATTTCGGGAATAATTGACACTTAAAAAGAGTTTTCTAACCCACGAATATAGTGCATATCTCTATTTAGATCTGTGGGCATGTGAATATGTGATCTGTCTGTCTATGTACCTATTTCTGTAACATGCTCTATAAAGACCTTATGCCTATTTCATTGTATTTATTCATTGACATTAGATTTTTTTATGCCATGGAAAACATATTATTTTAAAATTCCATTTCTCCCTTCTACTAACTTGGAACTTATTTTGCTGTTTTTTTAATTTCAACAGTTACATATGAACATAAGTTTTTAAAGATAAAAAGTTAACCAACACTCCTGTACTCTTCTGAGACAATACAAGGGTCCAGGACCTCTGGTCTCACTTCTGAGTCATATATTCAAATTCTTCACCAAGCTTTATTATTATTTTATGTAGTCAGTGTTTGGTTACATTTACTCATTTCTTACATTAAAAAAAAATCTTCATTTCTTTTGTATTTTAGTGCTTCTTTCTGTGATCACTGTCCTCTTCCGGAGGTATACTTATAGAATTTGCTTTAATATGGGTCATGGCAAACTCTCAGTTTTGTTTCAAAATATCTTTTTTTGTTCCCATTCTTATTTCCTGAATGGTATTTTTTCCTGAGAGAATAATTCTAGAGCAGCAGATGTTTACTTTCAGTATATTGAAGATATCAGGGGTTGGGGATATAGCTCAAGTGGTAGAGCGCTTGCCTAGCAAGTGCAAGGCTCTGAGTTTGATCCCCAGCACACACATGTGCACGCGCGCGCGCGCACACACACACACAAAGGTGTCAGTCCAATGTTACATGGCTCCCACTGTTGCTGATGAGAAGTCAGCAGTCAGGTCAATTGTTGATCTACTAGAGATAATTTATTCTTCTTGTACTTCAGTTGCTTTTAAAGTCTCCATTTTTTTTGCTGAGTGTGGTGATACATGCCTATAATCCTAGAACTCTGGGAGACTGAAGCAGGAGGATTGCAAGTTCAAGTCTAGACTGGACAACTTAGCAATTAGTGAGAACCTGTCCCAAAAAATAAAATAAAATAAAATAAAAATAAGGTCTAGAATGTAGCTTGGTGCAAAGACCCTCAGTTCAATTCCTAGTATTGCAGAAAATGAAAAAAAATCTCTGTTTTTGCAAAGAGCTATGACTGGAAGAATGGTCAGAGCTATGCAAGATTTCTAGGTTTGAACTTGACCATTAACCAAGAAATGTGGACAATCTCTAGAAGGTAGAAAAGGAGAAGCAATTGTTAGAGTAGGTGGCTATCTAGATACAAGCTGGACCTGGGAGAATAGTAGATGAGCTAAAGGAGGAAGTCTATACCTATAGACAGAAACTGATAGGTGAGTTAATTGATGGGTGACACAGTGGTCTAAGTTTCAAAACTTCCTGAAACGGGTGCTCATACCCCTTTCAGGTTCCTCACACCTACCCCATTATGATTCAGGAGACCCAGCATGTCTACTTAGAGGACCCAGGTTCCAGGCTGACCAGTGTTGACCCTCTTAGGCCTCATTTATCTACATTTGCATTAAAGTTTTGGCCCTCTGATTAGCTTTGGCCACCATGTTTGTTCAAAGACTATGTAAGTTCAAAAAGTTCCGTCTTGGGGTTGGGGACGTAGCTCAGTGGTAGAGTGCCTGCCTAGCAAGCGCGAGGCCCTGAGTTTGATCCCCAGCACCAAAAAAAAAAAAAAAAAAAAAAAATCCTCCCTTCTTGAAGGTGTACTTTTATTGCTGACAGTTGCCACCTCTAGGCAGCCCTTCTTGTGGGTGTACATTTGTTACTCACAGTTGCCACCTCTAGGATTTGCCTGCCTGGGTTTCTCCCAAGTGTACTCTCCTCTTCAACAAAGCTACCTTACTTGTTATTCAATAAAGTACTTGTAAAAACTTTTACTTTCTGACTCTGAGTCACTTCTGTGGATTTCTTCACAAATCTTCTCACACTTCTCCAAGAACAAAGTTGCCAACACAACACAGATCATCACCCAGGCCAGGCTGATGTCCAAATTCTGCTAACAGAATTCCTTGAGTAGGGCTTCTCTTTGTTCAACTTAGTATAAAAGCATTTAGGTTTTAGCAGTTCTTTGGTTCTTTCCTATGGGAGCTCCCATGTACATAAATGTGAAAGTCTGTGTGGTTTCTTCCTACTCCTCTGTCTTGTGCCTAATTAATTCTCAGGCCCATCTGGAGACCCTAAGCTAGTAGAGGTCAAGTTTTACAGTCCTACAACTCCTTAGAATTTGCAGCTTCAGAGAGAGAGAGAGAGAGAGACAGAGAGAGAGAGAGAGAACCTTGACCTTGGGTGTGACTATTAATCCTGATGTGTCTATTTCATTGGATTAAGAAATGCCTAGAAAGTTAGTAGAGCATGTACCTGGATGAATCTAGGTGGGTCATAGAGGCATGGCCTTGGATACTATATATGGTCCCTCACCCATTCCTCTGTATTGCTTTTCCCCTGCTCTGCCCCTGGCCACCATGAATTTAACAGCCATGCTCTGCTAGGCCCTTCCACCATGATACTTGTTCCTTGGAGCCAGCTGACTATGGACTGAATCCCCCAAAACATGAGCTAAATTAAACCTTAACACTTCTAAGCTGTGAATGCCTGGTGTTGTGTCCAGCAACAGGAAAGATGAAAATAACATTTTAGATATAGCACCAAAGGCATGATCCATGAGAGAAGTAATTGATAAGCCTGACTTAATTAAAATTTAAAACTTCAGTTCTAAAACTAATGTCAGGAAAAATGAGAAGACAAGCCAAAGAATGAAAGGAAATATTTGCAAAAGGTAGATCTGATAAATAACTGTTAAATTTTAAAAAATCTATTGAAACTCTACAATAAGAAAAATACTCCATTTTTTAACATTAGTCAGAGATATTAACAGACACCTCAAGAAAAAATATATACTGAATGAAAATAAGCATATGAAATGGTCCTCCAGATCAACTGCCATTAGAGAAATGCAAATTAAAATGAAACACCACTATATACCTGTTAGAATGTCCAAAATCCAGAACACTGACAACACCAAATGCTGAACTCTTATTCATTGCTCATGGGAATGTAAAATGGCCGAGAAATTTTGGCAGTGGTTTGCTGGTATCTTACAAAATCCAACATTCTAGGGTTGAGGATTTAGCTCAGTGGTAGAGTGCTCCCCTGCCTCCCCAAAAATCCAACATTCTCCTACCAGAGATCCAGCAATCACACTTGGAGTTTAGTGAAGGTGTTGAAAATATATCTCCACACAAAGGCTGCACACAGATGTATATGGTAACTATATTCATACTTGCCAAAACCTGGGAATAACAAAGATATCCTCAGTAGGTGAATAGAGAAACTATGGGAAATCTAGAGAATAAAATATTATTCAGTGTTGAAAAGAAATGAGGTATCACGCTATGAAAAGACATACAGGAACTTAAATGCCTATTACTAAGTGAAAGAAGTCAATCTGAATGGCTGTAGCCTGTGTGATTCCAACCATATGACATTTTGGAAAAGAATAAAACTCTGGGGGCTTGGGATTTAGCTCAGTGGTCAGAATGCTTGCCTTGCATGCACAAGGCCCTGAGTTCGATCCCCAGCACCAAAAAAAAAAACAAACAAACAAAAAAAAAAAAAACAAAAAAAAACTCTGGAGACAGTAAAAGGATCAGTAGGTGCCAACAGGTGGAGGAGATAGATAAATAGCTCACAGAGGGCCTTTAAGGCATTAAAAAAATCTACATGATACTGTAATGATGTGTAGGTATCATTTATGTCATTGGACATTTGTCCAGATCCATACAATATACAACACAAAGAGTGAACTACAAGGTTAACCATGGACTCCGGATCATTAAGATGTGTCAAAAAAATAGTTCTTTAATTGTAATACATGTTCTATGCTGGTGAAAATACTGATGATGAGGGAGATTATAAATGTGTTATGAGAGGGAATATATGTGAGTTCTTTGTACCTCCTCCTGAATTTTTCTGTGGATGTAAAACTCCACTAAAAAAAAAGTTCTTAAATATGAAAAGAATCTCCATTTTTGTTCTTGATGATAACATAGTGAACTAAACATTTTGACTCCGTAGTGAACTGTGATGTGTCTATAGTATTTATTTATTTTTTATCTCACTTGAAATTTGCTGGACTTCTTTGTTATCTTCTCTACAGTCTGAAAAATTGACAGTAATATCATTGCAAATATCATCTTAGACTTAACCAATCTCTCTCTCATAAAACTGATTAGATTTATGTTAGACTCTTTTACTATATTCTCCATTTCTCTTAACTTTTCTTTCATATTTACAATCTCTTTGCCTTTCTATATTGTTCTCTGGATAATGTTTTTCTTAGTAACTTCCAGTTTTCTTTTTTTTTGTGCCGGGGATCGAACTCAGGACCTTGTGCTTGTAAGGCAAGCACTGTAATCACTGAGCTAAATCCCCAGCCCAACTTCCAGTTTTCAAATTCTGTTTTTTCTTCCGTATCTAATCTGTTAAACCCAACTAATGAGTTTTCCATTTCAATTTTGTGTTAAGAGTGGTAGTGGGGATTGAACCCAGGGAACACTTGAGCTACATCCCCATCCTTTTTTATTTTTAATTTTAGATGAGGGGCATGGTAAGTTTCCCAGGCTGCCTTCAAACTTGCAGTCTTCCTTCCTCAGCCTCTGGAGTACCAGGGATAATAGGTGTGCTCCACCACACCTGGCTCATTTTAACTTCTGTACAGTCTTCTCTTGGTATGTCCTGGGAGGACGGGTTCCAGGACCCTTTGTGAATATTAAGACATGCAGATGCTCAAGTGCCTTCTATAAAATGCAATTCCATATCTTGAGAATTGTTTTCTTCTGTGTTAAGTATTTTTTATTGTGACTTTATTTTAAATTTCCTTGGAAAATGAATCCTAAGAGTTATTTGATATCTATTATAGAAGCATGTGCCACCAAAAAAGGATATACGTCTGCTACAATAATGTTCCAAACTCTATTTACAGCTCAAAAGCTTTAGGTCATATGAGTGATATGAATCTAGGGCATAAATCTGTCCAGCCATCCCCTCATGGTTGTAATGTGTCCTGCTCAGGCAAGTATCCCCTTCCCCACTTTTCTCAATTTCAAGGCAATTTCCTTGCAGTATGCTTGGGCTGAATTGATGGTGTTTCCTTCTGACTCTGGCTTCATGTAGGGAAGGTCTCCCATTGGAGTTTCAGTGTGAAGTGGGCCCTGAGTTTTGATTTCTACTGTGTATCCTGAGAGGCATCAAAACAGATATGAAATTCACCTGATATGGAAGTGGTCCTCTTGTAGCAGCAACTTCAGTGTCCTGTTTACCTCTTCTCGTATAAATTTTCCTTTGTATCTTGCATATGCAAGTTTTCACTATCTTGTCAGTTATTTGATGATTTATTTAATTTTATATTTTGTACATTATTTGTTTGCCTTTTTAAAAAAAAAGGTTGATTTTACAGTCTGTCATACTGCCATAAATGGAATTGTAATATGGATTTTGAAAAGCAAGTGATATAGAATAGTTAAGAATACGGACTCTGAAGCCAGACTGACTTTGTGTGCAGAATCTGGGCTTTATCTGCTGTGTGATATTAGGCAGGTTACTTCACTATATTTAATTTTTCTCATCTTTGAGATGAGGAAAATAATAGTATTTTGTACATTTTGACCCTGAATAATCACTTAGTAAATATTTGCTGACAGTATTATGATTATCTCTCTGTGAGAATTAGTAAGAGAGAAGAAATGACAAATGTCAAGAAATGAGAAGGAAGATGATGACATGTATAGGAACATGGAATAAGGAAGATCAAAATTTGAGGGAAAACCAAGATGTATCATGTACAGGTACAAAATAACCATGTTGATTATGAACATTATGTATACAATGTACCAATACATGTTCTTGGTAAAAATAATAAAAAAAATTAAAAAAATTTGAGGGAATATGATATAAAAAGTTTTATTAAGAAAGTCTTGCTGTTTGTTACACAATATAATTCACCTCTGTTTTCTCAAAAGATCATCAGTAAAGACTACATTACTTTTCTAATTTATTTATTTATGTGCTGGGAGTCAACGCAAGGCCTCAGAGACACATGCTAGGCACAGTGCTCTACCATGGACCTAGATCTTCTAGCCTCCTTTACGATCTTTTGAAGATAACATTTTAATTACAAATGTGAAACTGAGAAATCAGAGCAGGGTTTCTCCACCCCTGTACTGCAGGCGGCTTGGGGTGGGATAAGTTTCTCCTGTGTGGAGTGACCTGGTACATTTTAGCAGCTGACCTGGCCTGGACCCACTAGATGCTCACAGCATTCCACCTCAACTCCCAACCAGGACTGTCACTGAGTAGGAGGATGGATACCCAAGAGAAGATGTGTACTTCAAATCGGCCTGCTGAGTAGGTTCTTGACTTGAATCATGGAAAAAAATTTCAGGACCTGGCATTGGAAGGCACAAGCAGGTTAATTAGGCAGAGTTACAAAGTAAGGGAGAGTAGGAAAAGGACTCCAGCTTGAATAACTGGAGGGGCTCACTCTGATACCGGGGTCCAAAATTGCCATTCACAAAAGCAGGCCAGCTTTCAAGGATTAGCTGATGTGGTCCAGGGTCCAGTCAATCATTATTTTGGTTTTGGTTTCATAGGTTTGGTTCCCACAAAATGATTGTCCTTGCTCACTAGGGGATAATTGCTGCTATTGAGAGTAAGTGATCTCATGATGGGGTGGTCTGTAAGGCTCTGGCTGTTCCTGGAATAAGGTGATTATAGTTTTGAAAGACTCTGGATGTTGCTCCAGGGAGATCTGGAACTGGACTTCGTAAAAGCTGGCCATTGAGTGTCCCCGCAACCCTGAAAATTACTTTAGTTACTCTTATTTTAGTCTCGAAGATAGATGAGATAGACTAGGTAAATTTAAGGTTGATAAACCTCGTTTTACCAACTTTTCCTAAATAATTAACCTTCCTATTTCAGAGATAAGCAAGAATCTGATCAGAGTTCAAGGTAATAAGAGAGACCAAAAAAGCTCTTCTTGTCTCCTTTTTATCTGTATATCTCCTATTCTACCTCAGGACAACCGAAAATGTGTTCAGATCTCCCCAAACATCTCCTGGGGAGGAAAGGCTCCAGACTGCATTAGAGTAATTACAAAAATCCTACCAATCTTGAAAAGTAAACTTTTGTTTACATAATAAAAGTTACAGAACAAGGTCAAGTCGAACTTATGGTACTATAACTATCATAGTCTCCTCCCTACTTAGTAATACAGCATCAACATTTTCGTTACGTAACACAGTGTCTCACAACAGGACTTTTTTTAGCGGACGCTCCTACTAACAGGGAATGGACCACAGTTTGCATAATGAATCCTGTAGAAGCGAAGACTTTGTTTTAAATAAGGCTATACTAAATATACCTGATTGTTTCATTACAATAAATTCTAGTAAGTAAAATTGCTGCTCAAACTAAAGTGAAAGTATCTAAATTTGAATGAGTCCACTGGTGTGGTGATGGGCTTCAGAGACACCGCGTCTCGCCCTCAACTGCCTAACGCCCTTTCCTCAGGACCCATTCTCAAAAGCAGAAACGTCTTCTATCCACCCGGTGCCGGACTCTGTTGCTCCTAGTCGCGCAGTGTGACGAAGGACACCCAGAGAGCGATTGGAGAGGCGTATCAGTCTTCCACCAGCTGAGGGCGCTGTGGAATCAGCTGCGCGCGAACCCGGAAGTCGCACTCCGTTGGCAGACGCTCTGCCCGCACGCTTCGCATACCTTCTGCGGCCGCGCGGTTTGGGGAAGTGTTTCTAGGAGACGGCGCTCGCCGGCTGCGCCTGCGCGGTTGACGCTGCCGGGGGCGGGCTGACGGGCGGAGGCGCTGGCGGGTAGAGGGGGTTCTCGCTGGCCGTGGGTCGCGGTCGCCGCCCGCTTTCTCTCGCCCCATGGTACGCGTGTGAGGCCGGCGGCCGGCTGAGGTCTCCTCGGGATGGAGCACATCCGAACGACCAAGGTAGTCGGGCGCGGGAGAGTATTGGCCGCCGGCCGGGCGTCTCCCCGCGGAGGAGGGAGGCGACGAGGGCTTGGCCGGCCGGGCCGTGGCGGGGGCGGCGGGGCGGGGGCCTGCGCGGCCGAGGGCCTGGTGGGAACTGATCTGGCTGGCCAGGGGAGTCTTGGGTTGTGGGGTCGGGTGGAGGCCTGTCGCTGTGGGAGCAGGGTCTCAGCGGCTCGGGGTGCGGGGATAAGTCCGGGTGAACTGGTCGCCGCCCTCTTAGCCCTGCACTTTCTTGGGCAGCGTTGGGGCCGCTTGAACCGTGGGGCTCCCAGCCATTCGCCGCCTCGTACACCGAAGCGCCGGTTAACTTTGCTGGGCTGTTTGAGTTGGTCCGGTCCCTCGTTTCGCTGTCAGGTGTCACAGGTTACCGATGTACGTTTTGGAGAAGATGGCAGGGAGCTGATGCTCCACCTTTTTTGTCTAGGGCTCCAGTCGTTTGGGTCTGGCGTTTCTGTGTCTGTGCTTCCAGCGTGGGCGTTGCCCTCAAAGTCAGTAGTTAAACAGAGGAGTTAGCCGAAGGGAAGATGTTACTACATCGTGTTTTAAAGGGTTGGATGCAACTTTCTTCACCTGAGCTTGTCAAATGCAGTACTGACTCGTGTGTGAAAGACATTTAATTTTGTTACAAGTTTAAAAACACAAAGAAAAATCTCAGAATATTAGTTGTTCAATAACAGTTAAGTCAAACTTAACTTCCAGAGGGAGAAAAGCAGAAATCAAAATCAAAACTGAATAACATTTTAGATCGCTGAGAGTCTTAATCAGGCGGAGGACCCGCTGTGAAAACTGATTCTCTCCGTGTTTGGCCAGAGCCAAAACCTCGAGTGACTTGCTGTTCATCTTAAAGTTACAGCTCATTTAGGAACAAGCAGCCTTATGTTAGCTTGGTTGTTCCAAGGAGAATTTGAGATCTGTGTCTTTAAAATGTCTCACAGCTATTTTAAGGTGCATATAGGTTTTTATTAGAGCTTGTTTTTAACACTGAATATACTAAGTAAAATTGAAGATCCTAAAAACTAACCCCTTTTTAAAAAATCTTTTTTTTAGAGGAGAAGAAAGGTAAAGTAAAAGTAACCTGAACATTGAAGTTGCTGGTACTGAATGAACATTTGAAAACAGAAGAGTGATTAAGTAAATAACCAACCTAGTAGAAGGTGCAAAGAACTAGAGTGGGTATGGGATCGGTTCTTGTTCTGGTTACGGGCTTCCAGATGTACATTATATAGTAGCTGTTGGCACATGACTTACTTCTGCACCATTTGAACCTCATTTTTCACATGCTTGCAGTGCATAACACAATAGAAAACCAGCAAAAGTGCACTAAGTGAACTGAATCTAATAAAATAAAATAAAGTGTATTTTTAAGTGAACAATAAGAGTAATACTGTTAGAAATTTGGGGGAATCCTTTCTCTATTTTTTTTAGTGGTGTTGGGGATTGAACCCATGGCTTAAGGCATGATAGACAAGTGCCTTACTGCTGAGCTACATCCCCCCCAGGCCCTCTCCCACCCCCTTTAGATTTTGAGACAGGGTCTCACTAAATTATCTAGGCTGTTCTCCAACTGTGATCCTCCTGCCTCAGCCTCCTGAGTGGTACCCTTTTGTTATTTTATATCTTCTTACCTTAGGATAAATGCATGTATATTTGTTTTTATTCATAAGCTATAAATTTTCTTAGTGTCTTCTTGAAGATTGCCATTGATGACTTTCATCATTTAATCTGATTTTCCTCTTTACCAGTCAATGAACTTTTTGTCAGTGAATTTTCTGATTTATTTTTATCTTTTTACAGTGGGCTCATGCTGTTGGTTTAGTAAGGACTCTATGCCTTTTGAAAGATTAAGGTATTTCTGACCAATTTGCTATTAAAATTACATCTCGAATATGCCCCTTCATTACTCTGTGTTTTTTTAGCATTGGACCACTACTCTGGAATCATCTTAAATGGATGTATGTAGATTGAAATTAAACAGATGTTGCCTAGGTACCTATTATGTATCAAGAATTGTACACACACTGCATACAAAACAGCAAGATAGATATGGACCTCATAATGCCTTCTGATAATTGTGTGGAGTGTAACATTTTTGTAAATAATTGATCTGTTGTGAAAAGAACTTTGTAAGATTGGACCTAGTCAATTTTTTGTTTCCATTATGTATAGCTTTTATGTGGACATAGTTTATTTGATACAAAAATAATCTTAAGTATTTGAAAACCAAAAAATGAATTGCTTTATTAGCTTTTTAACTCTATGATTTAGTTAGTATGATCGAAAATTGATTATTGTACCATATGATGATTTAGTGTTTTGTTTTATGTTGTTTAGACAACTGTATTTGAAAAGTAGTAATTACCATTTATTGAGCAACTGTATAGCAGTATAACTGCCAATTATATAATTTTACAATGTTCACAGTTTCACACAAATGTTAATTTATACACTGTTTTCATTAATAATTCAAATAACCCTGTCAGTTCCTTATCTCAATTTACAAATGAAGATGAAATGGGCTTAGAGAGTTTGAATAGCCTGCCCAAGTAGTTTATGACGAATACTTTGGATTTAAATTAAGGTTTGTAACTTTAATGCACTGGTGGTGGTTAAACTCCTAAATTCTGAATTTAGGGACCAAACAAGTTTGAACAACATGCTATCCTTCTTCATCAGCTAATACTGTTATGTTATGAACTTAGGGATTTTTTTTTTTAGATTTGAAAAGCCAAGCTCTTGCATAGACAGTACAGGATGAAAACCATAAACTAGTTCTCCTCCCCACCCACCCCCGCTGGGGAGGATTGAACTCAGGGCCTTGTGCTTGTGAGGCAAGTACTCCAACCACTGAGCTAAATCCCCAGCCCCAAGGTTTGTAACTTTAAAGACCATGTACACTTTTTCCAGTGTCTCCGGTATTATTCTAATGGCTAAATTTGTTTTAATTTAAAAATAAATCCAAATACTAATTCTAAAAGCTTTTTTCTTGGCTAGAGGGGTGGCTCATGCCTATACTTCCAGTACTTGGGAGGCTGAGGCAGGAGGATTTCTCTGAGTTCAGGGCCAGCCTGGGCTACATAGTGAGACCTTGTCTCAAAAAATAAAAGCTTTTTCTTCCCCTAATATTTTCTTTTTTTTTTTTTTTTTTTTTT
>PVJO010018196.1:0-37286 GCA_004026905.1 Hystrix cristata | reverse complement strand
GTCTGGCCTCCTCTCCACTTGGTTTCCTGCCTCCCCTCCTTGTGGTTTGCTCTGTATTTTCTTTGTTGCTCGGGCATATGTTTGTGCCCTAGCAGTTATTATTCCTCATAGCTGGAATGCCCTCAGCTGGCAAACGCCCATAAATTCTTTAAGACCCAGCCTAACTTCCCCTGCTGTGGCATCTCCCTGACCTGCAGTCGGTGTAAGATGTCTGTTCCTTGGCTCCCTTGGCACTTGATTCACGGTTCTCTTAGAGCGTTTATCACTTGGCCGCCTGGTCGCATAGTATTGGAAGAAATAAACTCAAGGCTGACATGATACCACCGCTGAGCTTCGTGGTTAACCTTGAAGAAAGGCAGCAGCCAAGGCGGTCTTGTTGGAGCCACACCCTTGAAATGGGTGACTAGTTCTGAGAGGCCTTGGAAAGCATCCTCTAAATGACAAGCGAGATTCCTGAGTCCATGTGGGTATTTTTCCCGTTTTTCTTTTTTTGGCAAAGAGTGAATGGGGTTATCAAGTCATAACTGGTTTTCAGCAAGGCTGGACTCTGGTCTTAAAGATGTGAAGAAAGGACTTAGGAAATTCCTAAGGGCGCTTTACTTGAAAATATTTCTGCTAGGTATGTTATTTTGTTTCTTCGATAAAACTCCCCTTTCCGTTCCTTATAAATTATGCTTTCTTAGTGTTTGGGGAAAAGAGAAAAACTTGTATCTAAAGAAAATGCAGTTAAAATGCAGTCTTTCCTCACTCTTGAGCCCACTGCTGCCCCACATAGGGAGCCGTACCTGGGAACTGCTCCCCGTCAGACTCCTCCCGCAGCTGCTCGCTCCTCCGGCTCTCTCGGGCCTCCCTCCAGCGAAGCTTCTGGACGGACGGATTTCGAAGGCATTTCCGGATGCGGCACTTCTTTCGTTGCACGGTCTCTGGACAGGGTGCGCCCCCAAACTGAGGTTCCATTTGGATCATCCGGGTTCGAATCATGTGGCCTTTCCCACATGACTTGTTACATTCTGACCACTGAGACCACTCAGTGAGTTCACAGTCGATGGCTGGCAAGACACAGATGGGCATTAGTGTATCTCAGGTCTGAAATAAGACAGAACCACACTCCTTTGAACATCTCAGGCTTACAGAATGCTTTTCATATAAGAAACTGAGGCTCCGAAAAGGCAGAATGACTTCAGACCACATGGCAGGTACGTAGGAGAGGCAGGAATGGTGCCAGGTGATGGCCCACACCCTCTGCCTTCTCCGAGTCAAGATGGCACTGAAGGACTGTGTTCAGAGCCTCTTGCCCTGTTCCATGAGCTGTCCTAGTGTATTGTCAGGTCAGCCTGAGGCGGCACAGACTGGCCTCCTGCAGTGCCTGAGGACCCAGATTTTCTCTGGAGAGATACAGTTCACTGGTGCTGGTATTCAGAACAAGACCGACAAGCCTTCTGCTACCTCACTGGACTCTGGAGAGAACAAGTCAGCAAGCCCTGTAGACCATCACAGCTCTCTTTAAGCCCAAGCAGCTTTTGTTCTTGACACCCTGTGACCTGTCTGTGGTGGTCTGTGCAAAACGTACATGGCTGGAAACAGAAACTTCAGTAGAGGGTCAAAAGCAAGTGGTGTTCTGTGGTTTATCACAGTGCGAGATCCAGCAGATTAATACTCAGCACGTCACAAGTGTGCAGGGGAGATAATACACTGATCTGATTTTTAGGATATGTGCTAGGAGGCAAACGACCCCAAACTCTGCTTTGGCTTTAAAGCCAGGGCCCGACTGGATCTAGGAAGGCCTCATTTGGTTCAGTGGTTTTGCTTCAGTAGTTTTCAGTAGTCTTTTTCTTTTTTTTTTTCCCCCCTCTGTGGGAATGCAGGCAAATTTCTTATCTGCAAAATGGATGTAATGGTATTTTTTTCACTAGATCGTGAGGATTAAATAAAATAATGCTCCTAGCCCAGAAAGTGTCCCATAAGTGTCCGTGTCCTTCTCTTCAGCTGGCTCTGTGGCTCAAAGGACTCTTGATTTGGTCATTGTCCCCACTGGAAGGCTCGGGGGCCCTAATCTGGTGAGTTGGGTGGACTGTAGTTAATGGTGCAGGTTAGCAGCACCCACAGCCAAGTCTAGCAACAGCTCAGGAGCTGGGTAGAGATCACTGAGGTTTGTCCCTGGCAGGTCCTCTGCTCAGACTTTGCACCATGTGCTGAGTAACCCTCAGAAGCAACCCGGGGAGTGTTTCCTGCTGTTTACAGATGAGGAAATGGCAGGACAGGGATGGTAAGTAAAGGACAGAGCTTGGATCTGAACCAGGCAGGCAGCCTGAGTCCAAACAAGATGAAGAGGCTAGTTTGAAAGACCGCAAGTATGTTCTAGAAGAAGCCAGAAGACAAATGATAGCAAGCAAGCATGCCTGCACTTTGCCCAACTAAAAGAGCAGCTCTCTTGAAAGACTGGCCAGAAAAAACTGGCTCTCTGCTTAGAGATTAGTCTCCATGCCATAAAAACAGCTATCGGCGATTTTAGAGGAGATGGGTGGTCAGCAAACTTTAGAGAACTTGGCTGGCTTTCTTGCTGTCTTCTCACCGGGCTTCAGGAATCATTGATTTAATGTCCAGCCTCGGGTCAGGGCTATATAAAATGGTCGTGTGGAGGAGGGATAGAATTAGTTAAGAAAACTCATGGGTCAGACAAGCCCATATTTGGGGGTGGGGGAAGCAAGAGAACTAAGGGTTGATTTGTGCTGAGTGTTCCTATGTGTCCCTCATTCAGGCTTCACAGCCACCTGCACTTTGTGTGTTTTGCAGATGGTAATGAGACTGACTGAAGAGTTTACGTCAGCACAGTGCTCTTTCTTTCCAGGAAACAGTTTTACTACAGGATCTAGTAGCCTTATCCCAGCATGGGGATGTTTTAGAGCTCCCTGGCCTCAGGAGCTCGTGAGGCGGGAAGGGGCGGGGGGGGGCGTCCAGGGCCCGGGACTTACGGCACTCGGGCAGCATGCACTTCTCTGCCTGCTCCAGTTCCTCGTTGCAGTCCCCGAGTTCTGCCAGAGACTTGAGCACCCGCTGGCGGGTCCGCATGCCCTTCCCGCAGGTCACACTGCAGTCGCTCCACTCGGACCATGGAGACAGCAAGCACGGGATGGTGTCTAGGTCAAGAGGCAGATCTGCCCCTGAGAACAGGTTTCCTTTGCTGTCTTTACTCTTGTCCCCACAATGCTCCTCCCTCAGCCCATGCTTTGGCCCTTGGAGTAAAGTGAGTGAATTCCCTGGACCAAGATCCTGCATCTCTTCTGGCCCAGCTGGTGGTCACGACCTGTCCTCAGCTGGGGTCAGTAACCTGAGCACATAAGTTCCCACTTGAAACAGCACTGAACCTGTGAGTAGGCTCTTAGGAAAGACAACCACCCCATAGTGCACAAGAGTCATGGGCTAATGTACAGGCCCAATTCTGCATATTTGGATAATTTGATACTGACTCCCTTGAATGTGTATGTTCTTGTGGTTTATGTACCTTTGTGTGCATTTGTGTACAGAGCAGGAGTGGTCCTGCCTTGTCCAGAGTCAAAGAGGAGTGTACTGGGCCTGGAGATTGCATGTCTTGGCTAAGCAGAGGTTCCAAAAAAGATTCTTCTGTGAAACACAGCTGTAGGCCAAGGTGCACGTGGCACCGTCTGCAACACACCATGCGGAGCCACTCTCGGGGCCATGAGCGTGCCACATCAACACTGTTTCGAATGCTTCCCAAAGGAGGCCAGTCTGTCTGGGTCCGGTGGGTGCCCACACACCTGTGGCTGTCCTCTAGCCCTTGGCAGTGCTATGGCTGTTCACACCCATCCCAGGTCCCCTGCCCGGTACTCTCCTCGCCCACTCACGGCATTCAGGCATCATGCACTTCTCGGCCTGCGAGGTCTCGGCCTTGCACATGGAGCCGTCTGCGGGGCTCATCTTGACCATGCGGTGCCGCTTCTTCATGCCCATCCCGCAGGTGGCGCTGCACTCATCCCACTCGCCCCACTCGGTCATCAGGCAGCTGCTGGGAGCTGGGGAGCCCCGTAGAGTTGGAGTCACGGCCAACCTGAGGCCTTGGGTTCCGCCCCACCCTGCCCACGCTGCGCCCCACTCACAGCACTCCTCGTTGACCGTGCACTTCTCTGTTTCCTCGGTGGGCAGCGTGCACACGGAGCCGTCCTCTGGAAACTGCTTCACGTACCTCTCCCGGGACCGCATGCCTGTGCCACAGGAGATGCTGCAGGGCGACCAGATGATCCACTCGGACATGGTGCAGGTGGAGCCGTCTGCAACACACCACGCGGAGCCACGCTCAGTGCTGCATGGGGGCTCCGTGGCACCTGGAAACTTCCTGCTCCGCCACTCATGCGGCGTTTGGCCAAGGCAGCAGGGATGCCAAGCTAAATGGTCTAAACCTTTAAACCAGGACCGTAAGAGGAAATGCCCCTTGTCCAGATGCGTGGAGAACTCAGGATTACTCTTCATGCCGTGAAAATACATTTAAAGGACATTAGAATGGAAGGATATGTGCATATACCACATACACAAATAATTTAGTCCACATATAATTTAAGATAAATTGTAATCCATTTAGCCTAAATGAATCATACATCTAAGACTAGCAAATACAAATTCAACTTTTCAGTCTCTAATCACATTTAAGTGCTCAGTAGTGTGCCCAGTGGCTACCATATTGGATGGTGCAGAGGTAGAACATTTTGATTACTGCAAGAAGTTCTTTTGGACAGTGCCGGAAGAAATATATATTCTACAAAATGATGTGTAAGATCTTTTGTTCAGAGGAACCTGAGACTTAGGTTATTGTCCAAAGCTGTGAGTTCCCAGTCTTCTTAGATGACTTAAATATAGTAGACGAGGAAATTTTGTTCCCAAGGATAGAGTGTGGTGGGGGTCTTGGGACACAGGACTGCTGGGTACCCTAAGAGCAGATTACACCGTGGAGCCACAGACATGATGCTAACAAGAAGACAGTGCCCTAGCTGCTAGGAGGAAGCAAGTGTCCCGGTCTGGTGTGGGACTGGGAGGGAACTGTCTCTGTGCCAGGAGAGAGGAAGGATGACAAAGGCAATTTAAGTAGCCTGATGTGTGTCTTGAGCCATCCATGGCTTTGCTGCCATCCGTGGGTGTTAGTAAAGGCTGCGATCATAGAGGAGACATTTGGAGATAGTTGGAGGAAAGAAAACTGAACCTTGTTGCATGACTCGGTGGTCCTGTTGCCGAGGTGGTAGAGAGATACCAGTGGTGGAAGCATGCTGTATGTGTATGTTTACCTGCATTGGAAGAGGAAAATGAAGTCATCTGTCCCTCCACCCATCCATCTGTTCAAGAAAATTTCCTGAAT
The DNA here is from genome assembly GCA_004026905.1 of Hystrix cristata. Taxonomy (NCBI): domain Eukaryota; kingdom Metazoa; phylum Chordata; class Mammalia; order Rodentia; family Hystricidae; genus Hystrix; species Hystrix cristata. The sequence goes on along the minus strand of PVJO010018196.1, from coordinate 31,924 downwards.
ACTCAGTGGTATTTTCTGAGGTTACAAAGCTATGTAAGATATGGGTCTTTCCCTACTCCAGAGAGTGAGATGGGCACATATGCGAACAGTGATAAACTGACAATAAAATAGGACAAGAGACTCAGGCAGGGAGTCAGGCAGCACGAGAGGAGGGAAAAGTTTGCTCTCGGAATTCTAGGTAAAATTTCACATTAGGAGGCACACTTGAGTGCACTATTGTTGGGGAAAACGTATGCATTTAGGGTAAAGGGACCAGCTTATACAATTGTACAAACACCCCTGTCGTGTGTGTATGTGTGTGCGTGGTATTGGGAAATGGAACCAGAAAGAACTGAAGTCTGCACATGTGCGTGATGTGTGCTTACATACGTGTGATGCCGGGACAGTGGTATTTAACCTGTGGATGGGATGCCTAGGCAGGGCACATGGTGCAGTAAGAAGTGACAGCTGGGAGCCACGTGCTAGACCTGGGGGCCAGGCTAACTAAAGGGAGAAGGTACAAGCAAGTTAGATAATTTCATTCTTCATAATTGAGGCTTCCCATACCCTGGCAAGATGTTTTCTTGGGCAGGTCACCTTCAACAGGAGTGTGCCTTCTTAAAGGCCTCACCCTTCAAGTACCCCCTCGCCCAACAGTGGCTTCAGGTGCCTTTACCGATGTGCATCTTTTAGTATCACTGATTGTGTTGGATGTGAATGTGTGTCAGAGCATCTCTGTCTTGGTTCCTTGTAGGACCACTTCACCAGTTTACTAAGCTGAGGAGTTTGCACGTAAGCAATATGGAACCATTGGTTTTCCAGCTCAGGATTCATGTGATTAGATCTTCCTTGGCAAAAGGTCCCTTGAATGTTGCTTTGGGAGAAGAACAAAAGTGGAAAGAGACATCAGGAGTTGGGGAAATGGGCTTGGCCCAGATCATTAGGAAACCCAACAAATTGCAGTTGCTACAAGGCAATAAAGCACATTCATCTTATAAAAATTTCTTCAGAATGTCCAAAGAGACCTCTGCTTGCTTCCTACTCCAGTGACTTCCCGAAACAATTTAGTGTGGAAAGGAACTTGATGTGTGTACGACAGAACTATCTAGTTCTGGAAGGGGTAGGATGGTTCAGAACTATCATTACCCGCCAGGAGCTACCCGAACTGGTACGAAGATGAATCTTTCCCTGTGGAAGAGGAGGTTAAAGATCTGGCCTTACGTTGCAGGTCGCAGGCCTTTGTGAGACGGCTTCCTAACCGAAAGAGGCTTCAACATTGACTGGCCAATCACTTTTTTCCTACTTCTTTGGAATGACTTTTCTATGGTACAGTTTCTTCCCCCTCAAAGTGCCCTGTTTTGGGCAAAAGCAGCAAAACGCCGTGTGAGAGTGAGCCTGGAGAGGCAGGAGGAGCTGGGGCTGTGTAACCTGCAGCAGGCTGTTTTCTTTATCTTCTACTTGGAAGTAGTTTTCTCCAGGGCAGCCTGTATGTTCTTTTCCTACAACCTCACTGTAGACAGAGTATGCCCCTGGGGACAGTGACCCTTGTACTGCAATCAGTTTTATGCAATCTGGAAGCCTGAACCATCATGACATAAGTGTTCCAAGTGTGGAGTTTAAGCCTGACCTTTGGGCAACTGCAGAGAGAGAGATTGAGAATTTCGGGTGTGACACAACTCGAGTGCTCTGACTCAGGCTGAGGCGGAATACCGAGGACTGGAACGGGAGTAACAGAATCAGGGTAATGGACCTAGATTGTCTTGGCCAATCTGTTCATGGTCTCCTTAAAAAGCAGTTGGAGTCAAGGCCCAGGAGTAAGCTATGTAGTATTTCTAATTTGTCCTAAGACATGTCTGTGTTTGCTAGCTCTGCAGTCCTGTGTATTTATCCCACGGCTGGGGAGGGAAGTGTGTAGTCAGTCTCCAGACCTCTGATGTCAGACATCGTTCTGTGTCAGCGGCCTCCAGCGGTTGCAGGAAGGGGTCTCCTTGGGTTTGACCTTGCTGACCACTACAGTCAGGGTCCTGCTGCCCCCGCCCTCACCCCAGGGTCTCTGCCTGCCTGGCTGTGAGAGGCTCGTGCTGCCCTCAGACCTGATCTAGCTGGTCTGGGCCGGCTCCTTACCTTCGTCACTGCAGCCGGGGCCCATGCAGGGCTGGAAGTCCTGCGTGTCTGGGCAGGGGACACTGAGGTCCAGCTGTGCCTTGAGCATGCGCTGCCGCATCCTCTTCCCTTTGTCACAGGTAGAGGAGCTGCAGGCCGACCATGGAGACCAGTTGGAGTAGATGCAGGTTTCAGGGGTGTCATCTGCAAAGAGCGTTTGACACGTTTTCCCAGGGAGTGAGTCCAAGCTGCGACTGGCCCTCTCCTCCAACAGGCTCGCTTGAGGACAAGAAAGTCCTGCCGCCTGCTGACCAGGCTTCATGAGCCTGAGTGCTCCAGAGATGGGAGCAGCCATTCCCTTCCCTTCAAAAATTATATTTCAGCACCCTAAATAACAGGAATAATTTCTTTACTATCCCTTCCCCTTAACACATGAAGATCTTTTCATTAACAATCCCCGACCTTGGCAGATGGCTGTTTCTACACTCATGTAGGCATTTTATAGGTAGTTTTGGAAAGCACAAGGCTTTTTTTGGTTGTTGAAACTTTGTGTTCTAGTGACCCCCTGCCCCCTTCAAATGTCATGGTAAGAGTTAGGGTAGCTGATGTTTGCTGAGCACTTATGTGATAGTACCATTCTAAGAACCTTGTGTATTTTATCCTATTCATCTACATGACAACTTTCCATGAGGCGGATTCTGTTATTTTATTTTATTATTTTTTGGTGCTGGGGATTGAATTCAGGGCCTTGTACTTGCTAGGCATGGATTCTGTTATTAAGCCCATTTTACAGCTGTGGGTGGTAAGGCAGAACAATTAGCTGCCTCCCCAGGGTCACAGGGCTAATGAGAGTCCAGATGGTCTGGCTTTAGATTCCATGAGCAAGTTCAAGCTATGGCTCTGGCCTGCCTCTCCTGACTAAAAGCTCAGCCTCCTTCCTCGCACTGTGCCTGCCTCAGAGGCCAGTGCTAGGGTCAAGGCAGAGTGATTGGAAAGAAGCCTATTCAGATGCCATTTTCGTTGTCATTTTAAAGGATGGGCACTGTTCAATACATACTCCAATGTCATGCCTTCACCCATTACCTTATAATTGGGACCTAATTTTGGCCTTGTTCTTTATTCTTTTTTGGGTGGGGGGTGTTCCTGAGGGTTGGATCTAGGGCCTGGTGTAGGCTAAGCATGTGTGCTACTGCTCAGCTACAGACACCCGAGCCCCTGGATTATTTCTTGCAAAATCCTCAAGATGGGATTGCCAAGTCAAAAGATACGAGGATGTTTATGGTTCTTAAAACATGTGAGCAAGTCATCCTCTCAAAATGTCATGCCAGTTTCTGTTGCCCCCTGCGATGCAGGAGAAGAGCTTACCTTCATCTTTCTCTTCTGGAGCCAGGTCGGCTACAATATCGTCGACATTGTCAGGCACAATATTGCATTGCTCCCCCTGCAAAAGGAGTTTTAACTGGAGGGCTCACATTAGAAGGAGAAGGAAATGTGCAGGGGAAAGATGGAGGAGGACATAAAATCTGATGCCCACCCATACAAATCCTATGCCATGGCGCAGTTCTGGGCCACCATTTACAACCTGACTGAAGAAGAAAGGTACGCATGTAGGAGTGGCTGAGCAGGGATCCTGACCACGGCAGACTTCAGTGATCCACGCGGATTCACAGTGAAACCTATCTGCCTGGACCAAACCATTCATTTGAGCAGTGGGCCTCACCACTGAGTTCATTTTGCTCATTTACCGCTCAAGAAATAATTTATCTACCAAGAATCTGGGAGGCCCAGGAACCCCATATTCCAGGTGCTAGCTGCCATGGATCCTACGATTCTAGAAAAAAAGGTACACCGTCTCCTTGGTCCTCCTGATACCTTCCGGGCGATTCTCTCGATGACAACTCTGGCTACTTGAGTGATGGACCCGCCCTCTGGATCGTAGAAAGGACTCTGGGGATGGTCCAGACTGGTCAGGGGCCGGATTTTCTCCTGGGGAATTGTGGGCTTGTTTGGTGACTGCAGCAAAAACACAGAGAGTAGGAAATAAAACATAAAAACCAGAAAGGAATTTGATACATGGGTCAGGGCAGAAACTGATAGGAATTTAACAAGGGTAACTCATGGAATTCCATTTCTACCACATGCTGTGCTCGGACATGTGATCACATACACGTAGGATTGTACCCAGAGGTGGAAGTCAAGTTTCAGAGAGGTTGCCCCAACTCAGAAATGGCTGCACCAGTTTGGCCTGAGCCCAGAGATCTTCCTACTGACCAGGTGGCAAACTTGTTTTTTGGTAGTGGATCAGATGATAAATATTATAGGCTTTGTGAACCACACTGTACCACAACTACTCAGCTCAACCCTTGTAAGAGGAACCGGCTTTGACAACTATTTATAAATTGGGGTGTAGGTTAGATTTGTCCCCAAGATCATAGTGTGCTGATGTCCGTTCTAGATTGTTCTTCCACCGATTTTCTGATGGAATCTGTAATCTGGTCTGGCCTTACACGAACACATCAGCTTGCTTCTCTTGCTGTCTCTCTGTTCTCGCCATCTCTGCTTCCACGTCCTCGGCTTGCTGCCTGCTTGCTGGCCTGCACACCGCTCCTTAGTTGATTCACTCTTGGTGCTATCCTGGCCTCTGCACGAACGCTTCTAGATCACGAGTCCTAACCGTGACAGTGAGACCCCAAGTATTTCCCCCGACAGACCTCTTCTAGGACACAGAGTCAGACTCCTCTGTGTGTCCAGGCACTCAGAACAGGGCCGCGCCAGGTGAGATGCTCCAGAAGCCTATGTGCCACTCCCCACTGCGGGCGCACACCTACCTCGTAGGTCACCCCGCTGTCGGTGCCAGCATCCCAGGGAATCAGGTCTTGCACCACCTTCTGGACCCAGCCACATTCCTTGGTGCACAGATCCTCTGCAGATAAGCCCACATTCCAGTCAGGACTCGGGCCCATCATGGTCAGGAAGGACATTAAGTGGCGTGTCCTGTCCACTGAAAATTCAGCCGAGGGTGCTGCTCTCCTGGAAACCAAGTACAGAGACCACTCATTACCTGGGGGAGGTGGGGCGGCATGTTCTGGGGACATCCGGCCCGGCCACAGCTCGAGGGCGAGAGTGACAGAGAGGAGGCAGGTTCTTCGGCCCTTACTGGTTTATTCTCTTCAGTCTTTGAGCCCACAGTTGGGCAGACATGGCGAGAACGCTGTGCCATCACTCCCTCCAGTTTTAATGTGTCCACAGCACTGACTATGTTTCTTTGCTGATGTATTGTTTAGCTATTTATTGACTGACGTCTCTCACAGGAGTATAAGCTCTGGGAAAGCAGGGTTCTTGTCTGGCTCATGCACAGCTTCGTTTCCAGTGCCCAAAACGCTGGCTGGCACAGAGTAGATACTCAGTAAATGCTTTTTTGAAAAAAATGAACAAGTACTAAGTGTCGTGTGTGTGACCAGCTTTGTCAGATGTGAGCAGAACTTTATCAATAAAAACTGCTCACTGACGTCCCCAGCTGTTATACATTCTCATTTAATCTTTACAGTAGAGCCTGGGTAAGGATCACTGACTCCAGCGTATGGGGGAGGAAACTAAGGCTCAGGAGGCTCATGTAACTCGTCCAAGTCACACAGTTAAGCAGCAGAACGAGACACTAACCCCCCAGTATCAGTCCAAGGCCTTCATTACCTTCCGAGTCCTCCTCCTGCCCCTTCTCACTCCTCCATCAGAGGGGTTCTGGTCTGCCCGCTGCCTCCGTTGCCCTGGAGAGGCTGCCTTTCGTGAGGCCTGGCACCAGGGCACACCCAACGAGTCAGAGCTGCCTCCCGGGCTGTTTCCTACCGTCAGCGGGCAGGGCAGAGCCAGACATCTCTGGCCGACAACCTCCAGCTGCTGGAAATAACATCTCAAGTCTGCAGCTGCAAGGAGCAACTGGGCTGCATGGGGTAGACGGTGGCGGCCTGCCACGGGGGCTGCGGAGAAGTCGCCCTCGGTGGCTGACCCGTGTCATTTCATTTTCCCCTCCCATCAATCCTGTGGGATTCGAATGATCCCATTTGGAGAGAGGCAGTGAAAGAGTGTAACTGTTAACGAACTTGGAGACACAGGTTGTAGCGGCCTAGGCTTGAAGGAGGCTTGCATGACTCTACACCTCCTGGTTGCTAATTATGGGGCATCCTTGGCCGGGGACCAGTGGGTCTGCTCGGTCCAGCTGGCAGCTGTTCATCTCAGCTGTTTGGGAGCCCCTGAGCCTTCTGTTGGGACCAGCTGCTTCTGGCTGCCCCCACCTGGCCCCAGAAAGTGATAACTCCAGACCTGGTGGGCCCCGAGGAACTAGATTGTTAGGCTTCGGTAGCCAGATTGGACTTACAGCATGCAGGAGGGGAAAGGAGCCTGGGTGAGCATCTTGGCACCAACTCATACAGTTACATATTCTTGGGTAAATCCTCAAATCTTTCTGTGCCTCAGTGTCCAAATTTTTAAAATGGAGATCATTTAAATGTTATTGTGGGTGTCAAATGAGCTAACTCTCACACAGTAAGTTTTAGTCCTGGGCCTGGCCTCTGGCTGTTACTGCTATTACAGGTTGAATATTGCTAATCTGAATATCTGAAAGCCAAAATGCTTCAAAATCCAAAGCTTTTGGAACACTGACCTGATGCCACAAGCGAGAACATCCACACTGTGAAGCTCTCATTTCATGCACAAAATTATTTAACGTTATATAAAATTATCTTCAGGCTATGTACATAAGGTATACATGAAACGCTGGTCCCAAGCATTTCAGATAAGGGCTACTCAGCCTGTACTGTGTCGAGAGAAGCATTACAAGGCGATGTGGAAACCAGAAAGAAAGGGACACACACCTGCTGCCAGTAGAGGGCCTTAAACAGAAGTGGAGAGGAGCCTGTCCCAGCCCAGGCTTTGGCACCAGCAGGTGGACAGGGCCTGGTGCTGCCTTCCTCCCGCCCCTTCTCCTTGCACCCCTCCAGCCCCACAGTCCCTCTGCCCAGCCAGGCCAGCCTGAGCTCAGGGCCCTACCCTTGCGTCTGTTGCCAGTGTGGTCCTTGGGGCAGCAGCCTCGGCACCCCTGGGAACTTGTTAGAAATGCAACTTACTAGGCCTCGTCCCAGATTTACTCACTTAGTGATGCCGGGCATGGGACCCAGAAATCTTGTTTTAATAATCTTTCTGGGTGATCTTCATAAAGCTCACCTCCTCCAGGAGCCCCTGACCCCTGGCTGACAAAGGGTCCTGGGGTTGCATTTCCGCACACCGTTCAGCTCTCTGCACTCAGACCTGACTGTAATCACTTCCTGTTGTTCAGTCTCCCCCACTAGACTGGGGACCCCTTGAAGGTAGGAACCCCAAGTTGCACCCCAGTATCTGGTGCTGGATGGGCCGACTCAACACACAGCTATGGGATGCCCGGAGCTACAGTCCTTACTAGCTCTGCATCTTGGGCAAGTTGCTCACCACCATTAAGTCTCAGTATGTGAGGATCAAACGAGAGGCTTTCTGGGGAGGACAAACTGCTGAGGTATCACCTGACACAGCCTACTGTTTAGTTAAACACAGATTTTATTTCCTTTTCCCATGTGTGCATTTCCTGGCATGCAGGTCAGTGGTTTTGGCAGCTTCTACCAGGATGGCCATCTGGGAGCTGTGGCACTGTTCCCCTGCGGACTCACAGGACACGGTTTGGGCTGGTGTCGCAGTACCTGCCAGGTGAGAGCACCGGCAGTGTGTGGCGCGGGGCCCTTGACCTTCGGGCCCTTGGGGGCGTCCAGCGGTCCCTTGGGAAGCAAGCTTCCTCTTTTGTCATCACAGAGCCCGAATAATCCACCTGTTGTTGTCCCATCTCCCCAAGTATGTGATTTTGGGTCAGATTGGTCATTCATATTTTGCACCCTATAGGTGACAATTCACAATGACAACCTAAGCGAACAAAAACAGCTCTGCTGAAGAACCCAGAGCTGCAGAAATCAACTGATTCCGTCCCAACACATTACCCTCATGCCTGGACAGCAGATGGATGTAGCCACTGGAGAACAAAGCCTGAAGAAGTTATTCTCAGCAAATGCCTTGGGGCCAAAGCTATTATATCCACACCTGCAGCCTGTGTGAGGTACCCCCCAGAGCTCGGCATGTATTTCATGGGGCAGGAAATTTAGAGCAACCAATCCCTGCCTAAAACAGCCTGGCCCTATGCTGGGTAATACGGCTAATTTGAATCTGTAAGGGCCAGGGGAAAGTCTCCAATTGTCTTCACACACACCTTGTCTTTTCTCTCATCTTTGACTGGAACATTTCTCCCTGATCCCCTGCTTATGTACTATTTCCTGGAGAAAGCATTTCTAACTTCCTATAAATTTCCTGGGACCCCTCTCTTTACCTTCCTGTAGTCTACCCAGTCCCCCCTTTCATGGGAATATGTCTTCCCCATTAGTGCCCAATAGATTGGGGATCTTTTTTTTTTTTCTTTTTTGGTGCCAGGGATCAAATTTAGGGCCTTGTGCTTTCGAGGCAAGGACTCTAACCACTGAGCTAAATCCCCAGCCAGGACCATTTTTGTCTTGACCACAGCTATATCCCACTGCTTGGCCAAGAGTTTGGCATGTAGCACATTTTCTTCAAATGGTTGTTGAAAATAAATGAATTAATCTAGGAAATGAATGTGGAGTTCTTGTACTTTCCTTGACCTTCAAATTTAATTAAAAGTCACTTTAAAGTATTTGTTACGTCTGTTATAAAATGGTTATTTAAAACAATGAAATAGGTAAGAATATATGTAAGTTTTCTTTAGGAAATGCTAGATCAGACTGGAGTTCTTTAATTTGTTCAAACTATAATAAAAGTTATTATTCCTGTATGTCATGTCTTCCAAGATATGGCATTTTGCTAATTTGCTTTCATTTTTCTATCTAGGACTTAAATTTGAATGAGTTTTTTTTTTAGCAAAGGAAGTTGATCAAGCCATATCATAAACCAGAGTATATAAGAAAGAATGATAGTCAAAAAAGTATAAGATTCCAAGTAAAATAGAAATATAAATCAGTGGACAGAAGTTGGAGAGTCCAGAAGTACAGAGAAAGACTTAAATAGGCTACTCACATCAGGGTGAGAGGAAAGATTATGTAACTAGTGGGTTCGGGCTAGGTTATAAAAAACCTGGACTCACAACTAGTATCATATGATAAATGAGAATAATAACAAATCCAGAGTCAAATAGAAAACAGCCAGATCAGAGAAAAAAATCAAAATTTCAGAAAAAATCTGTTAGAAAAATGATAATTTTCTCAGCTTTGAAATAATAAAAGCAATCACAAAGGAAAAGTTTACTAATTATATATCAGTTAAAAACATCTGCATCGTGAAAACAACACTGCATGTTTAATGTCCCTAGTCCCATAATCTGATGCTCCAAAACCTGAAACTTTTTGGGTGCCAACAAGACACCACAGATGGGCAGTCCCACACCTGGCCTCATGTGAGGGGTCACAGCCCAGGTTTCTTCTAGAGATATATTCTCCCCTCCCAGCGGACAGATCCACACCCGTGAAACCCGGAGAAGAGTCTTCTAAACCATTCGTTGGTGGCTTTCTGTCATGTATTCCAAATGATCCCCGGTACACACTTGCAGAAACTCAACTCAGTCACGAGGGGGCGCGCAAGCCATTCACTAGGCTAAAGTACTGGAAGGGAGGCGAAAGGTTTGAGCGAGGGTCCTGTAGTCCTGAAAACTCTAATTAAAAGGCAACTAGGACTCCGGGTCCTCCTGGACACTTAGACCTACCTCCTGCACCTCTGACCCAATGCCTGTCTGCCTTTACCATCCCGGGGCATCCATGGCCTTCGGCTGGTGCTGCGGGAGGCGCTGAAATTTAAGCTTCGTTTCAAGAGGCGGATGCCTCTGACTTCCGAGGGGAACTAGCTTGGGATTTCTGCAGAAGGTGAACGTATCCGTACTCCTCTGGCCTCCCAAACATGCACCATCGTGTAATCAAACGTTAACGATGCCTCGTGGCTGGGAATAATTTAAGAGGACCACAGTACTTTCCAGGATTCGTTGTAAGAAAGGAAATAAGTAATTCTTAGCATTCAGACCACACCGGAGGAACTGAGTGATGGAAATTCAGAATTGATTTGCAGGAAACCTGCGCATTTTCCACTTAGGTGCCAGAGGAACTAGTGAAGGATGTGGGTTTTGCTCAGGATTTGTCTTTTCTGTCTCTACCTGCACACTTGGGCTGTCGGAGCTGCAGCCGGATTTATTGAACTAAACAAGTCCGCAACCGATTTGTTCATTCCTTGCTGTCCTTTGAGAAGTGGTGCTGGGGAGAAAGATGAAGATCATTGAAAAACAAGTCAGTTTCAACGGGCAGGACCTTGCAAAGTAGGTCAGCCCGGCTTTCCACTGGGCCGAAGGAGGCTGGAATCCCATTAACCTCAATCGAGCAGGCTGGGGAGGAGGGGTGGGGCTGCTTCGTAAAACAAAACTTGGCTTCGTGTGGGCTCCCTAATTTGACTTCCTAATGAGATTTGGGAGAGGAAAGGGGAGCCCAGGCTATGGGAAAAATCAAAGGAAAATTCCTTTCCCTTAACAAGCTGGTGGCATGGAGTGGAGAGGTCTTGGGTGTTTGGGAGGTCTGAATGTTTGCCACCAAGTAATTCTTTTCTTCTGGGGTCGCAGAAAGTCTGAGGGATGAGTGAAGTGAGGTGTTCCAAATACTTCTTTCAAATTTTCGGGAAGTCTCTTCTATCTTGAAAAAAGAAGACGGCTAAAAAAAAAAAAAAAAAGAAAAAAAAAAAGAAAAAAGCTCCACTGATTTTTATCTGCTCGGGGCTACAGCCCAGTCTTTGCTCTTTCACAGCAAACCGCACGGAAGAGAGTAGCCTGCACTCCTGACTCCATAACCCCAGTTCGCATTCCACCTGCTGCGTGTGCTGTCTCCCCAGCCCCTGCAGAAAGCACTTTCAATAAGGTCACACATGACCTGCGTGTCCAGAAGTCCAAGCAGAGCTCTGTCCTGCTTGATCTCCCAGCTGCACGGGCCCAGCTCACTGCTGTCCTCGACCATTCTCCCGCTGGCTTCTGGTACCAGGCTTCCCTCTTGATCTCTTGGCTGTTTCTTTTCTGTTGCCTTTGCCTGCAAGTCCTCCTCAGCATGAAATGTTAGAGGCCTCTGGGACTCAGTCCTAAGCCCTTGACTCGAATTTGATTCGGTTCTCATCCCATTCAGTTTGCGACTAGATCACGGAGAGAATTGAAGTTGTCAGCCGAGGTACCACTGTAAATCAGCCCAGAATTCTTCCCTCATATAGCTATATAGCTAACTGGGTACTTAACACTTCTGGATGTTTTTGGTGGGGGGTAACTGAGAACTGAACCCAGGGCCTTTGCTCTGAACTACATCCTCAACCCTTTTTATTTATTTTTTTAATATTTGAGAGAGGGTCTTGGGGTCAAACTTGCAATCCTCCTGATTCAACCTCCTGGAGTGTTGGGATTACAGGCATGCACTATCATGCCGTTTTCCATCTGGATATCTTGAAGACATTTTAACAACATAACTGTCAGAATCCATCTCATGGGCTTTCCCATCAAACTTCATTAATGTTCCCAGTCTTATGGGTGGCACCACTAATGTCTTGCTAGGCCAGCTACACACCTAGGAAGCATCCTGGCTGCTCTGTTGCCCTTAACCCTCTCTGAACCTATCACCATAGCCTGCTGGCGTCACCTCCGGGATGCACTGCTCACATCTATGCACCTCTCTCCATTTCCTCCCCCGCCCCGAGTCACCATGGTCCTCTCCTACCCGGTTCTCTGCAGCTGCCTCCTGGCTGGTCTCAGCTCATCTGCCTTTTCACATTACAGCCACAATGTGATTGTTTTTTTTTAATGCAAATCTGATCATATCATCCTTATGATTAAAATGCTTCAAGGACTTCCCATTCCTTTTCGTGGAAAAATCAAAAAGTTTAATGTTGCCTGGTTTGGCCCCACACCAAGCTCATCTTTGATTTCTGGATCCAGTCACAATTGCAGCCTTTTGATACCTTAAATATCCCCCCTCCCCCTGACAGGACCTTTGCGCACAATAGTCTCTCTGGATTTTTGAGGATATTCTCCCTTTGTTTGCTTCTTTACTTAGTCAATTCCTGACTCCTTAGACCTTGGCTCCATCGCCATTTCCTTGAAGAATCCAGCTCTGACTACACGCCCCACGGCTGGCTCAGGGTCCCTTTACACACTGTCATGGCACCTCGTGCCTTTCCTTCACAGCTGTGTCACATTTATTTGTGTGACTGTTGAATAAACGCCTCCCCAGCTAACCACTCACTAAGGAACTCACTCACTGCACCTCCCCACAGTACCCCAACTACCTCTCGTGGTATGTTTTTCAGGAGACCTTTGGTAAATATTTATGGAGTCAGTGAAGTGTTTCTGTCATCCTTGATAGAAGGATACAGGGTAAGTGAAAGATTTTACCTCATTTAGTTCTGAGACAGGATTCAGACAACCCAGTGTGGCCACACTGTTAACTTCATGCTGATCAGAAACCAATTGCAAGATATGTATGGCCTGACTGATTGAGAAGTGAGAACATGAACGAGTTGTTACTTAAGCAGAGGGATTAAGCAGAGGGCCTCTAACATTTCATGTTACAGGGAAGAGCAAAAGCGTTGGAGTCAGTCAGCTGGATATGGTTGGAATTCTAGGTCCACTCTTGATGGCGCTGGATGGTGGCGCTGGACCTGTCATGTGAGCTCCCAGTCTCGGTCTTGTCATCTGCAATATGGATTTACCTCACGGGGCTACTGTGAGGATTGAGCCGGGTAATAGATGTAAGGTGCCTACTAAGGTACTTGGGCACACAGTAGAGGCTTAAATGAAAAATATTTCCTCCTCTTTTCTTTCTTTAATCTCTCTCTCCTTTCCTCTGTTTCCTAAATGTACATTGTTTTGTAGTTTACCTATTTTTTAGGCCCAGGCTCCTCAAGGTGTAAGGGTTCCTTAGTAGTGTAAAGATTGGCACTCATGACCTGCTGCCGGATGCTCCGGGCCCACACCTGTCCTTGTGCACCTGCTCTCTGTGAGGACCCAGAGATGAGGGATTCTTCACATTTGGCTCTTGGGCCCAGAAACCGGGAGAAACCAGAGAGAGACCTGCGCAATCTGAGCAAACAGATTCCGGGTGAGCTGATTGCTAATTGATGTCAGTTATGCAAAGGGAGCCAAGAGTGAGGCCACAAGGTCCTTTGTGGTGGGGTGGAGATGAGGCAGCAAGTGCGTACTCAACAGGACACAGCTTGGGCAGCAGGCCCTGCTGGCCACTGCTTCTCATCAGAGGGGCCGGTGCTTCCTGGGCTGGGTGGGTTTCCTGCTGCCCTGCTGTGAGCTTCCTCGGAGAGGATCCAGAACAAGTTTTGGAGATCACAGCAGGCCGGAAGGCCTCCATACAGCCAGCTGGGCTGCCTTAGTGCAGCTCTCCAAGAGTCAGCTCTCTTTCCCTCCTCAGGCCTCCACTTTCAGCCTCAGAGCAGCGCAGCCCGGCTGGTCCCAGTCAGTGAGGAGCACTCTTCCAGGCCCAGCTGTGGACTGTACAAAGCCTTCGCTGACCTCGCCCCACTCCTAGGCTAGCTTCCATAGGGCTGGCACAGGGTAGCTGTGTATGCAGCCACTAAGTTTGCTGAATGGGTAAGTGAGCAGGCACCAGGTGCCTGGCAACAGCTTGCGAGTCATGTGTGAGTGCTTCTCCCCCTGGGCTCCTGCTGGCCCGCTCTGGGGAGTCTTGCTTTTAATGTCCCATGATCTCCCCTATCATTTTGCCTTTGCCTTTCTCCAGCTGAGCGGGATCTCATGCATTCCCCATGTTGTTGCTGTCCGCATCAATACCATTGCTAATGGATGCAGACTGCTCCACAGAGGGGCTGGCTGAGCCATTCTTCACAAACCACTTTCCCTAAAGGATGAGCAGAAATCAAAGCTTGTTCAAAGAACTGGACAGGATTTAGGGTGGCCACAGTGAGGTACAGAGTGGGGAGCCAGAGAAAATGAGCCCGTAGGAAAAGTACGCAGGGGCCAAAGTGTGTTCATGGTCACTGTGACCTATCAACCCGAACTAAGCACTGTGGACTTGACCCTGGAGGCTAAAGGTCAGAGAGGGACTCTAAGAAAAGGAGGAAACAACAGGTTCAGATTCTTAAAACATCATTCTGGTACCAGTATGGATGAGGAATTGGGCTGGGGGAGACTACAGAAGAAAGAGATGAAGTAGTCCAGGCATGAAAGAGGGTGGTGGTTTGAACTAATGACAGGAGAATGGGCAGGTGGGGCTAGTTCATGAGATATTAAGAAGCAAGAATCGGCAGGACTTCGGGACTCCCATGTACCTTTGCAGTTTCTCCATATGGAGAAGAACAGGTTTGTGGGAAGGTGATGGGTTCCATTTTGGACATAATGAGTTAAAGGACATGTAGGCCACCCATGGAGAAATGTCCAAGAAACTGATGGATCTGATGGATGTATCACTCACTCCCATCCATCCATCTGTCCATCCATCCAGGGGAATGGGAGTTTGGGAACTATTAGCATCTCTAGTGACCAATCTTCAGGGCAATGAAGTCTCCAAGGGACAGAGCATACTGAAAAGAGGTGGAGACTGAGAATGGGATTCAGGATAAGTCCAGCTTTCCATAGTTCTGCTCACCCAGGGTGAGTGCAGCTGTCTGCTCTGAAGGCATGTGAATGTCCTGTGGCTGAGGGCAGGAACGGGTAAGTGATGGTTATCCTTAGGTCCGAGTTGGGTCCTCTGCAGTGGAGGACCATGGGAGAAATAGACCACGCCCACACTCTTGAGGCACGCATGCTACTCCACACACTAGCAGTAGCTTACCGTCTGGCCCACCTGAGAGGTATTACTGACTTTAATAACATAAATGGCATGTGACAGCCATTAGGTAGGCAGCTTCCAATACGAGGATAGGAGGAGACAGAGAAGGGCCAGGGATTGTTTGCTACTTACACGTTGAGAGGCTGCCAGGCGGGCCACTGGGCTTTGGCTTTGATGACAGTGAGGACCTCATCACTCTGCAAAAAAGAACCACAGATGTTTAGGGACAGAACTGGGCTCATGAGAATAAGAAGGCTTTGACAGTGACATTGTCCACTACACTCTGTTGTAGAGAATCCACCTGCCCAGGTGTGGACCCATCTTGGCCCATGATGGTGAACCATGAAGTCTCAGCAACACGAGGAGGTGGGACTGAGTGTCCAGTGTGCCTGGTGTGGCCGGGACACTGATGAGCCCATGACCACACCTTCGGTCTCCAGCCTGGCCCTCCCCTTCTAGAACCAGAGCTCCAACCTGGACTTCACCTTGTTGGCCAGACATCCATGTTGTGTCCAGCCTGCCGGCCCAGGCATGTGTCTGTGCCCGGACACCCAGCGGGGCCTGCTCCAGGCCAGTGGGGTCAGCAGGCGCCGCGAGGTAGCCAAGAGTTGACACCAAGGACTGTCACCTCTGGCCTCCCCTGCTGTTGAGACCCGAGGCTGGCAGGAGGCCTGAGCTCCACACACCTCGCCCCACTCATGAGGTTCTGTTGTTTTGCTTTGGACAGTGTGTAGAGTACTGTCAAAGCATGGGGAAATGAAAATAATTTTTCATGAATGTTTTGATAATTAACATTTTTTTTTTTAAAACCATTTTAATTTTAATTTTTTTTTTTTTGATAATTAACATTTTGAAGGCAAGCAGTTAGTAGTCGTTATGGAGTAAACATTAGAACTTCGTTGCTCTCACTCTACTTTGAGATTGGGTTGGCTGTTTACTTTTAGTTTCATACTGTGGGTGAAAGGTGTCATGATGTGCACAAGGCTTAAGGCCTGCAGTGTCCAAACTCAGCTTTGGCAGAGGCTCCCCAGGGAGGTGTTGGCTGGCCCTGATGTCCCCTTCCCCTGTCTGTGCTCAGCAGTGCTCAGGCATCATGGTCCGTTATGCACAGAAGACTCCAGAGTGTCACCAGCTGGGGAAAGGAGAGCTTTCTTGCCAAGTGAACAGATCCCCGAGTTCCAGGGGGCAGAGCTTGCTTGGCTGGCTCACGGCTACACCCCAGTCCTTAGAGCTGTGCCTGGCAGTAGGTCCCTAGAACATATCTGGGATGAATTGGTGAACGTCTCTCTGGTTGTGTAACTTGCCTAGAAAACCTCACAGCCCCATGGAAACTAGGAGGAAGGAGGCCAGAGGTGTCTTCCAGGCTCAGGCCCAAGGCTGATAAAAAGCCTTCTCAGTCTGAAGTGTCTTTTCTGCCACCAGGGAGGGGGTCATTGGGTGGTGGGTCTCTGAGAGGAAAGGGCCACCCAGATCCGGCATGGCTGGGCCTGCGCAGATGGTCCTGGGGAAGTGGAGGGCAGGAGCGGGGCCCACAGGACAAGTTGGCAGAGTTCACAGCTGCTTCCTGGGTGCCGGGTCCCTGGCGTGCCCACTTCAGGTTGGAGGAGAGAATCTTCAGATCTGCAGACACCCCTATATCCACAGGTCTGCAAGCAAACTATTTCCTAGCCCCACCTGAGTGATTACATTTCTCAAGGAAGATTTATTGATTTATAATGTATCCCTCCTAATAAATATGTGGTGAATACTGGGAGAAGCTGTCTGCTGTGAAGTCCCAGGTGGAACTGGAGCTATGTATTTCCCATAACCTCCACATGCCACATGGAACCCTTCATCTGACCCCAGAGCCTTGGTCCACCTCCAGCGAGCCTGTCTGGGCGCCAGGCACATCTATCAGCTGCCTGGAGGGGACGCATGAGCTTCTTCCAGTTCTGGCCCTTCACTCCAGCCGGCTTCCAAGGCCCTCTGCATCCAAGTCCGTAACCTGACCATACCCTTTCCCTACCCATCGGGGCTCCCACGGCCTCCGCCATCACATCTTACTTGGGTTTTGCCTACACGGCCCTCCTGATCTAACCGTGGTCTACTTTGTCTTTCCTTTGATTTTCACTTGCAGAATGCACACTTATTGTGCAAAACTTTAGCACTGCAGAAGCACACAATGTAAGCGTTGAGCACATTCTACTTCAACATCTACCTTGCCTTCTGTCTCATTCTCCTCCAGAATATTACAGTTTGGTGTGGCTCTTTCAGGACCTTTTACTGTGTAATGGAACTATGTGTGCATTCACTATTGATCGCTTTCCCACAAAAACTGCACCACACTGCATATCTTGTTTTGTGCCATGACTTTCATAATTTTCCTTAATACCACATAGAAAATACCTTGATACCATACCATGTGGGAGACTGCATTAGTGTGTATTATAGACTCTATACAATATACACTAAATACCATAACTCTCCTTTTTTTGAGTTTTTAAAGTGCTGGTGATTACAAAATTATGGTAAGCTGGGTCAAGACATGAAAATGAAATCCAAGATATGAGATATACGTGACAAGATGCTGTCCTTTGACAATCCTTTGCCCTTGACCAAATACTTCACTAAAAAATAAAATCAATGTGGGTGGGGTTAAGCTTTGCTTTACAATTAAATCTTGATTCTCGGGTTCCAGCTAATGACATATTGATTTTGCATATAACTCAGTAATGGTATTTTGGATCCTCCATTACTGTTTATTTATGATGATGAAATTCTATTTGTGTATTTTAATTCTATGGAGGCTCCAAGATGTGTGGGTATTACAGCTTGCTATAAATCATTTCGTCCAGTGGTTAGACAACGTCTATCTTATCAACAACTTGTGCCTTTTTGTCTTATCAACATGCTACTCAATGAAATAAGAAAAAGTGAAACATTTTTGTTGAAGCATCAGAATTCTCTGATATAATTTAAGTTCTATAGGAATGGAAAGACTGGGTGTGGTGACGCATGCGTGTAGTCCCAGCACTTGAGAGGCTGAGGCAGGATAATTGCTGTGAGTTTGAGGCCAGCTTGAAATATGTAGGGTGTCAAAAAATGCGAAGTAAAAAAGGAATGGAGATGGTCCGGTTTATTAATGGCCGTATCCAAATAGTCACGGGTGCATAGCTAATTTTTTAAAAAGCAAAACACATCATTCTTTTTGACGTACATGTAGAATTCCATAGCATGGATGTACTCTATTTAACTAGCATTATCAGGAGGTATTTAACTGTTTCTAGAAATCACACTATGAGTGAGGATTTGGGTAAATATCTCTTTGTTCGCACATGCAAAGGTTCCTACGTCTTTGACTCCTAGGAAAGATAAAAAATGAGTGGATTTTAAATTGTGAAGAAGCCAACTAAACTGCCCTCCAAATGTCTCTATCGGTGTATACGCCCAGTGAGAATGTGTGTGCTCAGGATCTTGTGAGAATGTGTGTGCTCAGGTTCTTACGATCTGGAGATACCGGATGCTGTCTATCCTGTAACACTCATAAACCCAGCAGGCGGGAAAGCACTGTGGTCGAGAGCACAGCATCACACCTGAGTTCAAATCCTGACTGGACCATTTACTACTTGTGTGTGTCATTTGGCAACTCTCGACCTCCCTTAGTTCTCTCATCTGTGAAATGGGCTTAAAAAGAAATCTACCCCATGCAGTTGTTAAGGGGACAAAGTGACATAGTTTACGTAATGCGTCAATGTTGTGCCTGCTACATATAGCAGGTGTGCCATAAACAATAGCCATCATTCTTTTTTTCTTTTCTTTTGACTTTTTGGGACAGCGTCTCACTATATATAACCCAGGCTGGCCTCGAGCTCATGGTGATCCTCCTGCCTCAGCCTCCCAAGTGCTGAGATTACGGGCATGTGCCACCAAGTCCGGCATCACTTTTATTCCAGCACACATTCAGACCAAGATAGCATTAGACGTGAGTTGGGCTGTGTGAGTAGGGGGAGCAGGGCTTGGAAGTACAGCTGTAGACCTTCCGTGGCCGCAGGAGGACATTCCTGTCTGCAGCTGGGCATTTCACATTTGGAAGAAAGAAGGACTTAAATTCAGAGTGAGCACTCCACATGTCAGACTTTAGTGAAAATCTTGCTTTAATAAGTCTCTAAGGCACAGACAGCATCTTTCAAGGGTCCTTAGAGCCCTTTACTCTCCCGTAGGGGAATTTCAAACGAGCATTTCAAGGCAGTCAGAGTTCATGTCACATTCGGGTGACGTTAACACTTTTCCAAAGCTACGCCAATTAAAACCGAACCCTCCGAGGAAACGGCGGGTCACCCGGCTCTGCCTTTCAGTTCACTTTCCCTAACCCTACTGCAAGCTGCGAGAGCCGCGCTCACAGTGCTCAGCTACCGGTGCCAAACGGGACTAGCACAGCCCTGAAGCAGCTGCGGGCTGAGGTCAGAGAGGAGGGTTCACGGGGAGGCGCAGCAGGCCTGGGCAGGCTGGAGGACAGCAGTACTAGGAGATGCAAAGCAGGGGCATAAGAATGCGAATGTCCTCTGGGAGGCTGAGGCAGGAGGACTGCAAGTTCCAGTCCAGCCCAGGCGACTTAGCGAGACCCTGTCTCAAGATAAAAAACGAAAAGGGCGGGGGATGTAGCTCAGCGTGAAGGCCCTAAGTTTGATCCCCAGTACTACAAAGAAAGGTGAATGTAGGGTGGGAGTAGGGGCCTCTCATGGTCTCTGGAGCCAGCATCCAATGGGCAGAGCTCTGGGCATCTCAGTCAGGCCTGCAGCCAGGGACACTGGCCGGGGTCTGTGTCCTCTTCCCTGCGCGGCTCCTCACCCAGCTCCTCCTCCGTTCCTGCACCTTCCTGGCTCCTCATCTTTGGACTTCAACCCCAAGTCATGAAGCACAAGCTCTTTGCACATCTTAAGGTGGCCCTGAGGCTGAGGGATCTTGACCTGCAGTCTTGGAGGGAGCATGGACACGTTGCCCGATGTCCCTTTATGCCTCCTTCCTTCCAGTAAGAGAAGTGGGACAACAGTTTGATCAGAGAGGAGGAAGAACAGAATCAAGTAGAAATAATGATAACAACAACAACAACTGTTATTTATCGTTTGATGTGCACCAGGCATCTTGCTAATTACCTATATATGTTCCTATGGATGTTATTTCATTTACCCCCATAACACATCTGCAAGGCGTGCCCTCCAATCCTCAGAAATACACTATCCAGGCAAACTAGTTTCTCAGGTGATGCGATGGCTGAGTGGGGTGGGCGGCGGCGAGCTGGCAGGGCGGGCAGGCTGTGGCCCAGGACAGCCTTCCGCCCTCTCACACGCCTGCCACCCCTGCCTGTCGCAGCCACGCTGGGGCGCTGTCCCGCAGGGTTGGCCATCCTGCCATGCTGGATGGGAAGTGGGGAGGCCCGGGCGCCCTGAGGTGGGAAGTGTCTGCTACCAGAGAGGAGGAAGCATGATGAGACTGAAGGCACATGTACCCCGGCAGGGCTATGGGCCCCCCACTGTGCAGTTCCCCATTTGTTAGCTTGTTTCTTACAGATGAGGAAACTGAGGCTCAGAGAAGCTGAGTGACTCAGTCATGATCACCAGGCGGGCTTCCCCCAGACTCCTGCCCTTGCCACTTCCCTGACCTTCTTCCTCTCCACTCTCCTTCCCTCCCTGCCCTGTTTTGCTCGTGGCTCCGAGACAGCACCCTGACCCCAAGTGGCTTCTCTCTGTGGCCTGGGTCTCTGTGGGGGGACCCTGTGGGGACCCCAATGAGCAGTGCTTTGCTCTGCTATTTTTTTTCTGCCCCTTCCCAGAGTTTCCACCTAGAAAGAAGCAATCCTCTTGCCTCTACCTCTGAAGGTAACTTTTCATACCTTGGTGAGTGTCCTGGTGACGAGCAAGTGGCAGGAAATGAGCCGTTTTATGAGGTGATAACAGGGCTTTAAGCATCTTTAAAATCAATTGTGCCCAACGGTAGCCTCCCATCATTTCAGCAGGCTCTGGGTTCATCAGGTCATAAATCAAACCGAACTGCTCGGTTTGGTGGCACTTCACAGTTTGTCCATGATCCCATGTGGTCTGTAGCTTGGCGTCCCCTGCTGCCCAGGCAGGCAGGTGTGTGGGCCCCATTGCTCCGATGAGGGGACCTGGACTCATTGCTCCTCTGAAATTGCTCTTGTCGAGGTCACCGATTGTCTTAGTTAGGTTTTCTAGAGTCAGTGATTTGTAAGAGAGCAGATTTAATAGAGGATATTTATAAGTTACAATATTCACCCACAAGCCAAATGCAGGAAGAGTGCTGAATGCCCATCTAGGCACTGCAGACCTGAAAGATCCAATCAAGGGCTGGGAGCCCACAGCACTGTCCTGTGTACATCCGTGTCTGCAGATGATGGCTGAAGAAATCTTTACTGGAACCAGGATACAATGCTCGCAGCAGAGATTAAGACCAGAGCTCCCCCAAAGCAACAGCAGCCATCCCCGACGACAGAAGGCCCTGAGCTCCTTCCCCTATGAGAACAGCCAAGTTCCTTTTAGGAGAACCAGCCGCAGCAGAGCTTCTCCTGGGAAACAGCCCTCCAACTAGCTTTCACTCCCACTCTGCTTTATGTTCTGTCAGCAACAATCCTCAGGTGGATCCTGTATGCCCAGCATCACACCGACTCAGTCCAGCTGGGCGTTCTGGCTCACGTTGACCACATTAAGTCCACCACACTGATGACCTCTCTGTGCCCAAACGAGCCCTTGGCTGCCCCGGCCACGCAGTGTCCCTTGACGCATCTGATTCTCCTTTTCCTTGACACACCTTGCCCTTGGCCACGGGACACGCTGGCTCTTCATTTCCTTCCACCGCCCAGGCTGCTGCTCCTCAGGCTCCTCTGCCGACTCCCCTTAGCTTTCCTCTGCACAGTTCAGTCTTCTTGTCTTTTCCATCCACCCTCCGTGGGCCCAGGCCTTAAACAATCAACTGCATACACATTAATGACTCCTGCATCTTAATCTTCCGTCCCAACCTTGCTTCCGATCTCCAGACGAGTATACCTGCTGCTTAACCTTCATCAGCCAGCATCTCCAACCCAGCAGGTTGTCTCAAACTCGCCTCTTGTCTCCCCTCCCCGATCCCAGCACACCTCATTCTTCCCATCATGCATTCTTCCAGGTGTCATCCACAATCTTTCTCTCACGCCCTCCATCCAGTCCATCAGCACATCCTGTCGACTACATTTCTGTCAACTGCCCCGCCACCATCCTAGCCCAAGCCACTGTCATGGCTCTGCTGATTACTGCAATTGCTTCCTGCAGGTTTCTCTGCTTCCCCCCGCACCTGCTGCTGCGGTTTGAGAGTCCCCTGAAGGTCGTGTGGTGGACGCTTGGTTCCCAGGTGGCATGTTGCAGGATGTGTGGACCTTTGGGAGGTGGGGTGGTCCTTAGGTCAGCTGAGGGCTTGCCCTTTAAAGGGATGAAGGGATTTCTTGTGGATCCTGGTTAGTTCTTGGACAGGATGTTATGCAGATCCGAACGGGGCTACCTACTCTGTGGATTGCTACATGGGGACATGATCATTTGCTCCTGTCCAAGCACCCTCCTCTGCCATCTGCCACAGTGTCATGCACTGAGAGAGTCCTCACCAGAGCTGTGTCCATGCAGGCACCATTATGAACATGGGAAAAATCCAGAAAATGAAGTTAAAGCCAGGACTGAATCCTGAACCTCCAAAACTGTGAGCAAAATAACTTCTCTATAAAACTAGCTGTCTCAGGCATTATGTTATAGCAGCAAAGACCTAATACACCTTCCTCCAGGCTCCTCTTCCTCCCACTCCATTCCTTTGGACAAAATGTTTCACCAGCCTTGCATCTCACAGCAGTCACAGACGTTGCCATGACCCCAAGGTCAGCATCTGCCTCTTCCTGTGGCCTCATCTCTTCTTCCCTTTGCTGCTTTGTGTCAGCATCCTAGACCCCTCGCGTGTCCTCAGACGGGCCAGGTTCCCTGTGCACCTGCTGTTCTCCGCACCTGGAATGCTGTTCTCCCGGGCCTCAGAGCACCTGCCGCCTTGCCCGCCTCGGGTCTGTGCTCAGATGTCACCCTCTCAGTGAGGTCTCTCATGACCACAGCAGTTCCCTGCTCCTCTTGGCCCAGCATCCCCTGTTCTTCATCTCGGTATCTTTTCTCCATAACATTTGTCTCTGTTCAATTTGTTTTGCATTTTGCTCATTTACTTTTTCTCATCTCTCTCGCTGCTGGAGCGGGCACTCCAGGAGGAGAAGGGGTCTGTCTGTCTTGCTCACTGCTGTGCTGTCCGTGTTGAGATTCGTGGCAGGAGCATGCTCAGTGAGTATTTGCTGAAGGAATGAGAAGCTGGGCTGGGTAGGGGCTGCTGTCCTCCTGAGCCCCAGTCCACCTGCCCTACAGCAGCCCGGGACGGAGCCAGAGCTATGTAGCAGAATACTAATGGACCTGGCCATCAGCTGGTGGGGACGAGGGAGCAGGCGAGCGTGCCAGCCACAGAACTGTGTGAGAACTGCCAGGCCACAAAAGCGGGGGAAGGCGCAGCACATAGAAGCCACGTAAGGAACCATGTCTGAGCTCTTGGATTCTGAGTCTGCCTCTGGTGGGCACCCAGCCACTTCACTGGCCGTGTCTGAGTGCCCATCACACGCCTTGTCCCATGAGAAGCAGCTGTCTGATCAGCTATTTCAAAGCCAGAGAAGGTATCTGTAGCCCATTAACAGGTCCACAAGAAGATGATGCGGTTGCACAGAAGCATTTCAAATTCAATTTCTTTTTATTTCTTTTCAAACACAGCCTGTAATTCCAATGGGAAAATTGCATAATGCTCGTAGATGACAATTTTCCCCCGAGACAGTCTGTGGAAGCAGCTTGGCATTTCTGGAACTGGAGGGGAAGGACCTCAAAGCTGCCCTGCCCGCCCCCGGCCTCTCCAGCCTGGGCTCTGTGCACTAGGCGGGGAGCTGCTGTGCTGCCCCATGACCTGCCATGTGCCTGCGCTTGTCCTTCAGAGCAGCAATCTTGGGTTTGGCTTTATCTCCTGGTTTTTATCACGTCCCTTCCAGTGTTGATGAAAGTCACCTTGTCCTCCGAGTCTGAGGAGGTCAGTGAAATGGGCACAAACCTCCACATCTGTGAAACTCTGCCTCCTCACCGTTTATTCTTTCTCCAGCAATTAGGAAAACTTTAGAGCCAAGGCCAGAGCCCAGAAGTAAAGGGGGCCAGGCCAGGAGATAGGCTAACAACATACAGCCAACACCAAGTCCAGACCCGAGAGAAGGCGCTAAGCAGGGCTGTCTACCTTCCAACTGAAGCAGCAGTAAGGAAGCCCAGCCCATCGCCCGGGGAGGCTGAGCCAGCCAGCCAGGACCAGGTGCCTCTGCCTGGAGGCAGAGGACCCCAGTCAGAGCCTGAGCCCTGCTGCAGGAGCCCCTGGGTGGTCTTGAAGGCACCGCATCTGACACTCCTGCCCTGTGTCCCTATCCCCACTCTCCAAAGACAAGGCCTGTCCCGAAGCCGCGGAGGACTCTGTCCTTCCTGTATCCCCGGCGCCAGCCCGCCTTGTGGGAGGCATGCGGGGAATGTTTAAGCAATGCATAATGAATTAGTTAATTAAACAATTGATTAACGAGGACCTGGAGGAAGCCTCTGGCCTTCACTGCCCTCCCAGGGGTCTTAGGGGCTCTCGTTCCCAGTGTGGTGGGGCTGGGACGTGGCCAAAGGGTCTGTGAGCAGACGATGATTGGATCCGATTTACATTTTTAGAGGATTCTGCTGGCTGCTATGGGACAGTGAAGTGCAGCAGGACAAGGCGGGAGGCAGAAAAGTCAGTCAGGAGGCTACTGAAGTGACTGAGTGGGTGACACTGGACCAGGGAAAAGCAACGGAGGGGGCAAGAAGCATGAGATGCGAGACATGTATGTGTCCGAGACTTGGCAGCATATGCTGGAGGACTGGACGTGGGCTGGGGAACAAAGAGGGGTCGAGGAAGAGTGCTGGCAGAGGTGTTGGGGAGGATGCGGCTGGAGATGCCACCTCGGTCAGCAGCAAGTGGTGCTGGAGACACAGGACAGCTAAGCCGGGAGGGCGGGAGGGCAGAGAGCGGATGGGGAAGAGCTGAGGAGCCTCAGGAGCTCTGGCCGAGGGGACCGGATGCCCTGTGCCCTCCACTGCTGTCCCGCTGCCCCCCGCTCACCCCCCACCGCCGCTTGCTACTCGGTGCCCTCTGGTCACGAAATGCAGCTGAAGCAGGTGCAGGGGGACAAGGGGACTCCGTGGGGCCAGCAGCCCAGACAGATCTTTTGTGGAGGTTGCTGTGAAACAAAGTCAAGAAAAATCCCAGTGGTAGTAAGGGCATGTGATTAGTTTTTAAAAGATGAGTAACAGCTGGTGAGTGTACGTTGAAGGGTGTCATCCAGTACAGCGGGGAAACCGAGATTGCAGGGGTGTGGACGGGACAGGTGTAGTCTTGAACGGATTAAGAGAGGTGGGAGCCAGGCCTGCCTTCAAGACTCTGGGGTACAGCAGCCCGCAGTTTCGGGCCCCCCAGGGCTGGGGGTGGGGACTCAACTAGTGATTGAGCCTCTAAGTCTGTGCCACCTTCCAACTTTGGTGCTGGAGATACACAGGGGGATTGAAAAATACAGTGAGTGTCTTACATTTTAAGCATTTATTATAGAAAAGACCCATTGCCATTAATCTCCCTCGAAACACTCCTCCTCGCTTTGGACACACTTATCCTATCGTTCTTGCCACTTTCTGAAGCATTTCCGGAAGTCCTTTTTCGGGTCTTTACAAGATGCAATAAAAAACATGGTGAGTGCTGCGGCCCGGGATCATCCTGCAGAAAGGCAGGCTCATTAAAACTTGATGGCACCTGACCTGGTCCACCTCCTTCCCTTGATCTGGCACTGAGACTTTTGGCTCCTCTCCAAAATCAAAATGACCATGAAACGTGAACACTTTGAATCGATTCAGGACACTCAAACAGCCGTGACAGTGCGACTAAAGACGTTCATGAGCGGGCGGCTTCCGGAACCGCTTCAGAGCGCGGCAAGAACGATGGACTAAGCGTGTTGGAAGCGAGCGGGCTATTTTGAGGGAGTGTTTTAGTGACAGTGTGTCTTTTACTGCAATCAATATATTTTTATTTAAACACACACCATATTTTAAAAATCATACCGTGTAGAGAGACTCGCCCCGTCCCCACGGAGCTTTCTTTCCAGAGCAGGAGGCAGACACAGATAGAGGCCATTGTGACAAGACAGTCCAGATAAACACCATGCCAGGAGGAGAGGCTTGCTCTGGCTTATGGTTTCAGTCCGTGCTTACGTGGCCCTGCTGCTCAGGGCACCGCAAAGCGGCAGCGGCAGAGGAGGCCTGTTCACAACATTGTGACCCAGACGCAGGAGAGACCCTTCCGGACACACTCAAATAACTTCTTCTACTCAGCCCCACCTCCTAAAGCTTCTACAGCCCCCCAGTACACCACAGGCTGAAGCTGTAGCACACAGCATGTCAGCGCTGATTGCTCTCTGGGGAACATAAAGCAGGGAAAGATGAGAGGGAGAGCCAGGGCTGGAGATGGGGGCCAGGATTGAGGGATACTGCAACTATAATTGTAGTGACAGAGGAAAGCTTCATTGATAAAAGGATTCAAAAACTTTTTTCTTTTTTTTTTTTTTTGCTGCTTTTGAAATAGAGTTTCACTATGTAGTCCAGGCTGACCTTGTACTTGTGATCCTCCTGCCTCAGCCTTCTAAATGCTAGGATTATAGGCATATGCCACCACACCCAGCTAGGATTCAAATATTTTAAGACATAGATGTGTATTTCATAGCTAATGCGTATGACTAGGCCAGGAAAGCACTCTATCAAAATTAAAATACAACTTGCATGCTGAAGTGAGGTCTTTAGAATTAAAAAAAATTGTTTTAGGAACACAGGGAGGGAAGAAAAGAGGGGGGTAGGAGAGAAAGCAAAACCGGTCTTTGGGGTCATCATTAAATGAGCCACGTCACAAATGAGATCCTCAGATATATTAAATTTACAAAGCTGGGTACCAAACAGTTGGCAATCTCTTTGTATAATTATCTACCATTCTACAAAGAAGTGGAAGAGAAAGAAAATGTGTGTGTACGTGTTTTTACTTGTATAAAGCACCTCATGGAAGTCCGGCAGGATGTTAGGGCGTGGCCAGCCACGGAGAGCCAGGACACGGGCACCCAGGCCTGCACCTGAACCAATCAGAAAACGCTGGCTTCAATTCTTCTGGCGGGAGGTCAAGCAGGTTTTTGAGGACCACTTAGGTGTGATGTCAGCCTGAGGAATGGGGGATACAGAAGACGTTGGCCTTTAACCTCAGGCCACTGTGCTCTCTCTGTCAGTAGCCCACTCTCACCTTGCAGAACGTACTTCTTTTCCTAATCTTAATTGGCCCGCACTCGCTCAGCAGAGCATACTTCTTTTCCTACTCTCAATAAACGTAAAATCTTGCTACCTTTGGCACCTGGCTTGTCCAATTCTTTGCTCAGGACAAGACCTGGAAAAGGTGTCCGGAAGGAGCCCGTGGCACCCCAGAACCCCAGGAACAGAAGGCTATTTTAGAACTCGACAAAAGCAGGTGGTAGTGGGAGAACTGGGTAACCAGGGAACAAAGACAAGGATGAGATTTTTCCCTCCTACTTCTCATGGATCTGATCAATTTCAAACCTTATGTTGCCATGGAAGAAAATTGGAAAGAAAAAAGAAAGGCTGTATGCAAGGCTGTTTCCTATGGTTTTCTCAACTAGACAGCGAAGATGACTTTCGAGGTGGGCATCCTGCGAGGCTGACACTGGTGTGGACAGGATGAGAAGTGACAGAAATGACATCCAGAGTGGGGTCTGGAAGCCTAGGCAGTGGCCAAGAGGGTGGATGAGAGGAAAGGATGCCATTGCTAGGGTGGAGTCTAAGACAGCCTGTGGATTCTTTAATTGACAATTTCAAAGCCTCTTAGGCTTTGTTAGGCAAGGAGTATCTTTAAAATAAAAGTAGTTTCAAAAGAAATGAGAATTCATCTGTCCCTCAAGATCTCCTTTTTCTCTTTTTTCTCACTAAGCAGCTTCTGACTCAGGTATTGTACCAGCAGCCTGTTTTGCGGGTCCTTAAATATAATAATATTTCGCTTCATCATCTCCTTTGATCCACCAATTTCCATAAAAAGCTTTCAAATTATTAAGTAATGAAGCTCCAAATGACCTGGCCAGGGAAGTAAGTGTACCTTAAGGTGCCAGCACATTAGCAGCAAATAAGGTTCCTGGGAATGTTGCTTTCTTAAATGGTGCTATTTAAATGCAAAGTAACAGCTCTCAGAAGCTGTAAAAGCTTAACCCCTTCTACTGTGAGACCCCCACACATCGGAGGTTTGAGGAGAAGCTTGGCAGATAACAGGAGTAATTTCGTGTAGCTGGCTGACACGAAAAGGATGTCCCTACCAGGAGTTTAAAATCACACACACACACACACACACACACACACACACACAAGCACAGGCTGGCCTCTTCCAGCCTTCCCACTCCTGCAGAAGGATCCCCAACTATGAAAATCCCACTTTAGTTATTACTACTGCTGTAGTTTAGACCCGGATGTAGTTACCAAGGACGTGACCTGGAAGGGTGTGTCTTTCCTGCGTTCCTCCCTTCACTCTCTCTGCTTCCTGGCTGCCATGATGTGAACAGCTTTTCCCAGCTCTGCCCCTCCGCTGTGCTGTTTTTGTCCTGGAGCCAGCCAACCGAGGACTGAAACCAGGAGCCAGGATAAAGCTCTCCTCCTTTAAATTGTGGGTGTCAGGCATCGTGTCCTCATGACAAGAGTGACGGAGACACTTGCTCTTGTAGCGCGAGCGCGTGTCTTCTAGGGCATTAACGGTGTGAGGAGTAAGTGAGCTAATCCACGGAGAGGGCCGGCGGGGGGATGGAAGCAAGGCAGGCCCTGAGCTCGTGGCTGCATGTGCAGGCCCACGCTGCCCGCCTGCCTGCGGGCAAAGCCTGTGGCGCCTCTCATGCCTGGGTGTCTCAAGGCTTGCGCCTTTGCACTGGATCCTTTGCCCTTATCGCTGTTCCCCCGGCAACTCCCCTTGTGAAGAACCTTCCTGACTCCCCAGACCCTCAAATCACCCTTTCCTATGACCTCAATCGCGCTGCATTGTCATTTGCATGGCTCTTGGTCTACTCAGGTGTCTTCTTCACCAGAAGCTGGCCAGCAGGGTGCCCGTCTTCAAATATATTGAATGAGTGTTCGGCAAAGGAAAAGTTTTTATTTTCCAATGTTCTGTGTACAGTGTGAGCGGTTCTGGAAATTGTTACTACTACAACTCCCTAAAGAGAGTCATAAAACTGTGATTGTCAGGCTGTGGAGATTTCATAGGTTTACTCAGTGGTTCATGGGAGCAGAAGCCTCTTACCGTTCTCCTTTCTCAGAATAAGGTCTGGGTGATGCTAGGGGTCTGGGAATACACTGCTAGGGTGTCCTTAGTTATCTATGGGAATTTAAGCACTGTATTTTTGAGAGAAGTGAAAAAAACCAACAACCAATGTCAGTATATTATGGGCTGTCTTAAAGATCTAATGACCTACCACCCTGTGATTTTGGTGGCTGCGAATATTTATTTACATCTGCCGGTACGCTACACAATTTTATCACGGGCCAGTGTGGTGGACACTGCCACCGCCAAAGTCCCTCTTCAGGAACAAAGCACTCGTTTCCCCGCCGCAGGAACAATGCTCAAAAGCAACCCTCGGCTTTCAGTCTTTTGCACTGGTTCATGAGGCTGCCTCTCCACTCCTCTCAGGGTGGCCCTTATCAGTGGTCACAGAGGCACCAAGGTGGCCCCAGGTACCCTACTCTGAAGGCCACTCCAGCACAGTTGGTTGGCAGGAGCCTGCCGCGGACTCCAGCGCAGCTCGGCTTCTCCCTCTACCCTTCCTGCTTCCGCCCCTTCTCTCCCACTGCTGTGCTTCCCAAGACTAAGCCCCACTAACATCCTGCGGCTCATCTGAAGTCAGAGCCCACCTCCCAGAGAATCTAGTAGCTGAAGTTAGGGGCAAAAAGAGAGACGGTGCTAAGAAATCAATAACGCTCTCAACAGGCGAAGCCCAAAGGCGGGTGTATTGTGGTGCGAAAAATGTGGCAGTAGTTGGAGACTAGGATAGAAGCGAGTTAGCCCAGAGGATCTGGGCGTTGGGGCACCAAACTCTGAAGGGCCTGAGCCAGGGCCATCAGCATTGTGTCTGGGTTGTGAGCAGTCCTAAATAATTTCCACAAAACATCATTACCATTCACATTAAAGCAGTGCTCTGAATTAGCATTTTAAAGGGTTTATAGTTTTATTTGTGTCATTATTAGTACCATTATTTTGCTTTTATAGTCTTATGAGAGCATAAACACAAGGAGTTAATATCTAGTTATTTTTGCACACATTTAAATAATAATATGATGAAAATAATTATAACTCAATCCTGGGAGTTTGTGAGCTTGTATTTGCCCTTTAAAATAGGTCCATACACTATGGCTTGGGAATTATCCAATTTTGCAATCATGTGGTATTAAAAGCCTGAGTTTTATAGGCTCTGTGGCTTAACTGTGTAACCTTGGGCACGATGATGAGCTCTTTGAGCCTTGATTTTCTCAGCTGCAAAGTGGGGAGATAAAGATATCTACCTTACAGGATTGTTGCAAATCACACGTGAGCTGTAAATTAATGGAGAGTGTTTGCACAGTTCCTGATACATGATAAGGGCTCAACAAACGGTAGCATGCAGGAGAGGCCTGGAAGTAAAGAATGCACCTCTAGACTCCCCGCCGCCCTGCCACCCTCACGGCCCGCCGGCTCTCCGCCTCCTTCCCGCGCGCCCAGGCACCATGGCTGACCCTCGCGTGAGGCAGATCAAGATCAAGACCGGCGTGGTGAAGCGATTGGTCAAAGAAAAAGTGATGTATGAAAAAGAAGCCAAACAACGAGAAAAGATTGAAAAAATGAAAGCTGAAGATGGTGAAAACTATGCCATTAAATAACAGGTGGAGATCCTGCAGGAGTCCCGGATGATGATCCCAGATTGCCAGTGCAGGCTGGAGGCGGCCTACACTGATCTTCAGCAAGTATTAGAAAGTGAAAAAGATTTGGAAGAAGCTGAGGAATATAAAGAAGCACGTTTAGTTTTGGATTCAGTGAAGTTAGAAGCCTGAAACTTTTCTGCAGAGTTTTTGCATTAAATCCTGGGGTCCATTCTACAATTCATTATTTTTACCACTGCTGAGTGTTCGAGTAGTATGAGAATGTGATTCTTTTTATGCAGTTGCGTATATTTTTCTTTGCATAATTTAATGTGTCAAATAAATGAGTTCATCTTAAAAAAAAAAAAAAAAGAATGCACCTCTCTGCAGGCCTTTTCCAAGCCTGGTCTAAAGATGCTGGCTGTTTGCATCCATCCCTGGCTGAGCACAGGAGGAAGGGGATTCAGGTATGTAGCTTTCAACAGGAAGTCAGAGTTAAAACTGCTTAAAAACCAGCCAGCCAGCAAACAAATACTAAAGCCCCAGGCACGCAAAAGCTAAAAACAGAAAACTAAAATTCTCAACAAAATTCTGGCCAACACAATACAACGAATCATCAAGAAGATTATACTACACGACCAAGTAGGATTCATCCCAGGGATGCAGGGATGGTTCAACATACGCAAATCAATACATGTAATATACCACATCAACAAAGTCAAAGACAAAAATCACATGATCATCTCAATAGATGCAGAAAAAGCATTTGACAAAATCCAACACCCGTTCATGATAAAAACACTACAGAAATTAGGAATAGATGGTGTATATCTCAATCTGATAAAAGCCATATATGACAAACCAACGGCCAACATTACACTAAATGGCCAGAAACTAGAA